>JBCJKH010021002.1:20245-30627 GCA_039877255.1 Loriculus beryllinus | reverse complement strand
CTTGTATTAGGCAACAGATAATCTGATCCTACCATAATACATAGTTACAGCATAAAGGCAGTCAAAATAACATTCATCTGTATCAAATGTGACTAGTGAGAACAGGAATGCTGCCAAGCAACAGCACAGCAGTTGCCCATCGAGAGGTTGTGAGCATACGGTTAAGGAGATCTACAGTGGCTAATCCTGTTGTCATCTGAATTAACTTTCTAATGGGGGAAAAAAACCCCGGCAGTTGCATAATAAAAGGCTTAAGGTCTTGAGCTCGGGAGTAATGTGTGTATTTTGTGCATGCCTGCTTAGCAGTAGCACCTTCAATGTCATTTCACTGTAAGAGAATTGTTTTCCTGAGTAAAATGGGTGATGACTCTGTGTGTGTGTGCTGAGAGCCTACAGTGACAGTTAAGGTTCATTCACCTGGCTTTTTTAAAGCACCAGTGGTCCTTTAAAATAGAGGGAATGAGCAGCAACCAGCTGCTCGTGGGAGTGGGGGCTCTTACAAGTGGTGATGCAATTGCAGCTTTTTGGAGGTATCTGTCCATCAGCATTTAATTTTCTCTGGAATAAGTCATTACCAAGGTTCTCAGAGGAGGGAGGCAATTGTATTATAATACAGCACTTGAAGAACTATGAATTCAAAGGCAGATGGGAATGCTGCTCTTGTTGCTGGATGTTTGCTGCTTGGTTTGGACTATTTCCTTAAAAGAAAAAAAACAGAGAAATGGGTTGAGATTCAGCACCAAAGATGACCATTTACTGGAGAAAGATGGCAACATGTTCATGAGTGTGTTTTTGCACTGGGTCCCATTTGATTGTAACTGTCAATGAGAATCTTCCCCCTGAATCCTCTGGGCACTGCACTCAACCACACCTGAGCAGACCTCTCAGCAAAGTGCTCTCAGGAGGCACAAGAAAGACGTTGGCATTCAGATGAACTGGAAGTATCATCATCTTCTCCTGGAGGAAAAAGCTTTTTCCCCAGGACATGGGTTTTAGGTGAGATACTGCTGCCTTCCCAAAGGGCTGATGTGCAATACTTGGCCAAGTTAAGGGTACAGAATGCTGTGTTGCCCAATAGTCACCTCATTTGCACCGGTCACTTATGTGGCTCCTGGTGCAATCGGTGTCCCCAGAGATCCCCCCCAGGGACCAAGGGCAAACCTGAGCAATGGAGAAGGCAGGGAGTGATGGAGAGCCTGCAGCTCGGCTGTCAGCAAAGGGGCAGAGAGTCTGCTGAAAATGCTCTGTAGATTTTCATGCTTTTATTTCTACAAAGAGATGACGGAGCTGAGCCCCGAGGGGGATAACTGCAGTCCAGCAGCCCATCACTGCTCGGCTGACAGCTCTGTGGTTCTCCAGCCACTGGAGATGATTGCCAACATTTAAAGCATGCATTGTTGTGGTTTAAACTTGGGTAGGATTCTTTTAGGAAAGCTTCATCTCAGGATAAATGCCAAAGAAAACAGCCTACAGCTGCTCATGCACGTATTGCTGCAGATGCTCTGGCGCTGGCTGTTTGCTCTGCAGCAGCACTGCTCTGAGTCTGTCCTGGTGTGGGATGTGGAAAGTACATTCATGAGACAGAGTAATTTTGAGGGAGCTGGTGCTCTCTCAGCTGAACAGGGAGATGTTTCTGCTGCTATGATTTATTTTACAAGTCAGAAACGGAGAGGTTTTGCTGATAACCATTATCGGTCCAGCTCTTCCACACCCTCTGCTGGCTGCTGTGCAGGGTCCAAGGCTGAAGCCCTGCAGCCCCATGGTATGACCCCAACCAGCAGAACAAACTGGAGCAGCTTAACCGTGCTCTGTGTCCCCAGTTGCCTTTGTCCCCTGTGCCACGAGAAGTGGATGTTGGTAGGGAATGGAGGAGAGACAAGGATAATCTTGATGGTCGCTTACCTTGGGTCTCCCATCCCTTGTGTCTCTTCTGCAAGGGTGAACAGTTGTGGACTTGAACACCAAAGAGCCCTAACCCCTCTGAAGGCTCTTCTCTCTGTGGTGAAATGCTGAGGAAGGCTTTGCTGCCCTTTCAGCAGCACGATGGGGACTGAGTGGCTGGGTTTGGGAAGGGGAGGTGGAGCTCTGCGCTTCCAGACCTGATGGTCATTCCGTGACAAAGTGATAATGCTAATAATCCCTAGGTCCTTTTTTCCTTTTGCCTTTGAACTGAACACTTTGCCTGTCTCAGCCATGGCTGCCTTTTTGAACTGTCAGTTTGGGAGGATTAGATGCATGTTTAGGCTGGGTGAACTCATGAATGAAAATATTTTCCTTGGCAGTTTCTAAAATGCTTCCCCCCCTGTAAGAGCTGAACCCTTTGGCAAGGATCTGCTTTTTGCCCAGATTACCACTGTCATTTTGGGAGGTCTTTTCCTGCAGAACAAACAATGGAATTTTAATAATACAGCGAACTAGATTCGGGACTGCTTTATTTATGTTTTCTTTATTTATGCTTCAATACTCAGCACGCAGCTCCAGCAAAGACAAATTTAAGCTTTGTCTGACTTCAAAATGATGAAATAATCTATGGGAGATTTGCTGCCCCAGAAAAGAGCCGTTTGGATTCGCTGCTTTGAACACATCTCAGAAGAGCAATAAATAGCAGAGAAATTAGAAATAAGAATAAAAAACCTAAGTAAAAATTGCAGATGCAAAATAAAGCAGACACAGAGCGTTTGCACCGCAAGTCCCTGTTTTAGTGAAGGTTCGGCTCAACAGTTCACTGATCAAATGCAATGATTGCCAGTATAATGAGGCTAAATTAATTCTGGCCTTTTATTTGATGTTAATTCCCACTTGGATCTGTGCACCAAGTGCTCAGACCAACACCAGCTTTTGCTACCTGAGCAAACAGGCTGCTTAAGCTTCTGATGCCATTGCCTCAAGGACTTTGCTTGCAGAGCAACTTTCTAAATTACCTAACTTCATATAGTGGCAATGAAGTCACAAAGTGATGCAAAGTAAATTTGGAATCATCTGTGGTGAAGCATAAAATAGTACCTATTAAGGCTTTGAGCTGACTCTATTACTAAACTGACATAATGCAATTTGTGTCTTTTACAAGCTCACCCCAGAAGCGCTCAAGTTTGAACATCAGCTTTTTCTATGCCTAGGTTTGCACTGATTGCAGTGGTAAATATTATTCTACCTGATGATTAATCCCTTAAAGCTTCTTATATATATGTTTCCCCTCAGGAAAATTGTCTGTTATTTTATTTTCCCTGCACATCTCCTTCATTCCTGATGCACCATCCTCCCAACTTCCCAAGCAAGGAGCTGAGGAACTGAGATATTCACAGGTCATGTATAACTCTGTTCCAGGGTTTTCAGTGTTAAATAGCTCTCTGTCCGATGAGGCACTGATACACTGCTGTATTCAATTAAGATAGATGGCACATGGTATACATGGAAAGCAGCCAGATGTTCCAGTGCTTCCAGTCTGGAGACAGACTAGATGAGAGAGACAGAAGTGTACTGGAAAGAAGAGTTTTGTCATGGGAGATGTGGAGAAAGGGAAGGAGTTAGGGCATTTTGAAGGATGCACTGGGTATTACTTGTCCCTTGTTGTTCTGCTGATTCTATCCTAAATCAAGTAATTTTAGCACATGCAGAGCATGACATGCAGCTCATTGCTGCAGCCCTATGGGAATCTGAAAAAGACGGTGAGCAGAGCAGGTCTCCTAAACACCCTTTGCTGAGCACAACTGTGATTTCTCAGCTCAGACCTTGTCAGCACTTGCTGGCATTCACTGCAGACTGGAGTGATGCAGGCACTGGCTCTCTTGCTGGATGTGACCTATCATTTGCTCCCCTGTGCTGGCCAAAGTGTTTCTGCAAAGCCCCATGTATGGCTGCCTGGTGCATGCTCTGGGTCCTGCATCTGCTCGGCTGACAACGTGCAGGAGGAAACACCAGCTAAACCCTATGAGAGTTTCATCTGGCTGCTCCCAGAGCAGAAGTGAAGGGGTTCAGCCATCTCGCTGCTGAGATACGATAATTACGGAGCTACTGTACAACTGTATCTGCCAAGGATATTACAGCTGCTTTTCCATTTCCCTGCTCTTGTAAAATCAAGGGTGAAGAAGCTGCAGGAACATGGCTTGAGTCCAGGAATGTGATAAAGATGCAAAGAAAAGCAGTGATTCATGGGGGATTTAACATCCTTGCCCACTTGCTATAGCTCTGCTTGCCTGGATCAAAGATGCCGTTGCACCTGCTCTGCACAGCTGTAGAAGATGCTGTTCTGCCTGGGTCAGTGGGACATACATACATTCCCTCCTGGAAGGGTGGCTGGAGGTGTGGGCACAGCTCAGCAGGCACATTCGTGGTTCACCTGATCTGTGTCTATACCCAAACCTGCTGGGCAATTTCAAGAGCAGGCAGGAACACCTAAATCAAACAGAAAGTGTAGTTTTGAGTTCATTTAATGATCAATTGAATTTTATCAGGCAGTCCTGCAATTTGAATAATGAGTCAAGCCAATAGCTTTAATGGGGATGATAGTTCAGTTTTTTGATTTCTGGTCAGTGAAGTCAATGAAAACACTTCATTTTTTAGCTAATGCCAAATGTGAAGTCAGTGTTTTGTTTTCTTCCAGCCATGCTGTACCTGCCTTCCATGGAGTCTCAGGTATCAGAGTTTAATCAATATTAAATCACCCTCATAGTCTAAGTGTTTGCTTATGTGCTTTGAATTGCTGCTGCATCAAGAGCAGCAGTGATGCCCCTAATCTGCTTTCACTGGGCTCCCCAATACCCTAATTATGTCATTTAAAGAAGGACATTTCCTGGCAGCAGTTCCTCAATTCACTGCAATAGCCTCTATTGGAATATGGACAAAACAAGGCTGTAATAGCTAGCACATGTGAATGATGGCTACAGGGACAATTAACCTTAATTTCAGAGTGAGCACAAGTCCATTTTGTTTAATATTTCCAAATGATGATACCTTACAATAAGCAGAAATAGCTCTGTGTGCCAAGCTTCAATATTTACCTATTTAGTGTTATGCTCAGGTGTATCATCATGTCAAACACCTCTGTTAAGAGCAAACTATGGGTATTTGTGATTGCAGTGCAATTAATATATTTAAATGCACTGTATTTCTGTGCCTAAACTTGATTCTTGAAGGGTTTTAGCTTATACAAGGGCCTGTGACCACATAGTGGTGGAACACACACATTTACACTAGAAAACCAATCCTTTCTGGGCTTGTTTGAATTCTCAAGAAGGTTATTCCCATCTGCAAAACTTGGTTTAGGAGTACTAAAACCATGGGCACCTGTGCAAGAAGGAGGGAATGAAACCACAGGTGACCTAAATCCACTCCACACACCATCTACCCATTCACTGACCCAAGTGGGCTTTGTACTGCTGTGGAGTGTCCAAGGAACCATATTATATAGTTAATTTTAAAAGCCTTATATTTGTTTTCCACATTGATGGACTCCCTCTGCCTTTCTTATTGGTGTAATCCTATAACAATATCTTTTTGCTGGGAAAATGTGGAGCTCACAAGTGCAATAAGAAAGCAAAACATCCCCCAAATGGTTTCACTTATTGCTCCTTATTTCTGCAGCTCACCTGAAAAGCCATGATCTATGGGGAAAAAGACAAATGAAAGAATTCATTTGTCGGTTGTAACAAGTAATGTTAATAGAGACTTTAATGGCTGGTTACAGAGTACAAACACTGAACATCTTTTCAAGGCAAAAAAAGCTTCCAAGTGCTGTAACTGTTGATATTCCAGAAGGAGCCAGGTCAAGCAGATTGCTGCACTGATGTCCATCATAGTGCCACTGCCATGAGTTCCTAAAATCCAGCTATTTTTTCTATTAGAACTTCTATTAGGGGTTTTTTTATGTCCACAAGTTTTCAGATAGAAAACTGATCTAGAATTACAGGTGAAGGATGGTTTTGGGAAAGCTAGTCTAGTCCTTGCTTCAGGTCTTCCCAGCTGAGGAGAAAGCGCTGTGCTGTGAGCTGGCTTTCCTGGCTATGGGAAGCTGACATAAACCTTCCTGATAGCCAGAACCACAGGGAAACCAGGGGAAAAAAGAAAAAAGAAAGAAGAAGAAGAAGAAGAAAAGGTGTATTATTATTATCATTACTATATTAATTATTAAATTTATATAAAATTATCTTTATTAATATTATTTATTATTACTAGAAATATTATTGATATATTTATTAAGATATTATTAATAATAATAAAAATATCATCATCAAAACCAAGGGTGAACTTCCACTGATTCATAGCACCTAATTGACTTTACTTCCTCTGTGACCTGCCTTGGTAAAGCAAGTCACAGCTCCCCGGAGCAGCTTTGTTTGGCTTTGTTTTATCTCATATGATAAAATCATATGAGACTCAATAATAATAAGCCTCCACCGACAGCTTCGTAAGAGTCAATATTGAGGTGTTGCTACTTTTCCTGTTAGTGTTTACTAAAGAAATAATCTTATTAGTAAGGGATGTAAAAGCCTGATAAGGTGCTTCTAATTAATGAAATAGCAGAGGTAAAGATTTATGTTAAATGCAACACACGATGAGAAATAAGGTTGATACAATTTGTGCATTGATAAAAGGTTCTTCATCTGTTTCGCATTCACATATGGAACATATTCCCTGGGGAGAGCAAGTGGCATAGTTTTAGGACACTATTTCATCTTAGCAAATCAATGTACAGGCTATTAAAACTCCATTTTTTTCCATGAATGATAAATGTAATTATATCTCCGTTGCAATAAAAGCTAGTGCTTATTAAATGTAAATATTTAACAACGATTAAAATAGATTTGAAGGAAACTTTATAGCTTTATTTTATATGTCCCCATCTGGGTTGCCTTTCCTAAACCACTCTACTATTCGGAGGGTTATGCAATGATTATTTTGAGAAGGACTAACACGCTGCGTGTCCCTTGCTTCGATTTTAATTCCATATACTTTCAGAATTTATTGAAGCCTGCTGAGTTTCAGATTCAATCAATGCGCTATTGTATTTGTAGAGCTGCATCAAGGGGAAAGTGGCTTCGTGGGGTAGGAAATACCACATTGACATGTCTTTTGTGTGGCTGATTTTGATGGCCAGATATAGTTTCCTGACTCCACATGCTCCGACTCCTATTTGTTTCCAAAGGGAGAAAGTTGGTCCCTTAAATGGGTTTCTTCAGCTTTATGTATACATAAAATGCAATGGTATAAATTGCAGCTATGTTTAAGGAGCATGATGTGTGCGAGCTGCTGACCCTGGATGCAATTCATGGCTATACATGCAGCACTGACCCTTCAAGAAGCAACATAATAGGATTACTCAAGAAAGGAATTCACCAAGGGTTTGTCACATTCTAAACACAAACCCTATCTCCAGCAAAAATCTTCCATATGGAAGGTCCTTTCAAATGTCCGGGGAAGTATCCCTATGGATTTTAAGAGAAATCAGTTTTCAGTAAAGTTCTGCAGTTGATTTAAGAATTTCATTGCAGGGATACAAACTATTACACTGCTATGGAACAGCTGAAATCCTTCCAGAAAGGACAGCACTCCCTGTTACATTTTTATAAGTGTTTGATATAATTGTGCTCTGATGTGTTGGTTTCACCCCTCTTCACTTTTACAAGGGCTGCACTCTTCCAGCAATCCCTAATTCTCTCTTACTGTTGCTTTCTTTAAGGAAACACATCAACGTTCAGCTTCATACTCAGGATCATTCTGAAAGGCTGCAGTTCATTTTTAATATAACTAGTAATTTTGGTCCCGTAAGCAGTATCACTGAAGTCAGTTACTTACTTGAGAGGGTGTTAACAGGATTAGGCCACTGAGAGCTCATTAAAACTCCTTATCCTGCAAAGAATCAAGAGCTCAAACTGCTGCCGAGTTTCTCGGAATGGACAGATTGCCCTTTATGGCAAGAATCATGCTGGAAAAGTCACTACTTCTATAACCTAAACCAATATTAAAACAAAAGAGACAGAGAAAACTCAGTAGCTTTGTCCAGCATGTTTAAAAACGACAATAACTGCCCCAAGCCGCGCAAAAATCTGGCGAGCGTACACACTGAAAGCATCTTTAGGTTTTACACCCTCCTCCTTTCAGCCTATTAAACCCCTTTAGTAACTCTGAGATGCTGTGATAGACAAAGACTCAATGTGTGTGTGTGGCTTTTCAAACAGTTCTCACTGAGGAGGAAAATTTCTCCTTAAATAAATTCCCCTCCTCTATTGAAACGGGTACTTAAAAATCAAACCTACCCAAGGAAGCGGCTCTTTATTTCTGCGGTAACACACAGGACATCGTTCCACAGCAGCGTGTTCAGTGGTTTAAGTTACAGCTGATGAAAGAGAAAATTCATTTCAGGCAGTGATTTTCCACAAGATAAACCTTGGGAAAACAAAGATTTATCTTATAGAAAAAACAATAGTAGTACTACAACAGGGCTTGGCAGAGCGGGCATCTTTAATTGCTCCTCAACAACATTTTGTTGTATTCATTTTGTACATATTTTTGGGGCTGGAAAATACTGGTTAAAGTTAGAACATATGTTTGCTGGTTATAATTACAGCTGTATTTTTTCCTACAGAGCGAACAGCACCTCATGAATACAGTAACAATGGAATAACACAGGCAGCCTCTCCTGGTGACTTCTGTACCCTGTTACACAAGACAAACACTTGTGTATTTTTGGCTGTTGCTGTTGCCATTGAAGTCAATGGGGCATGAACCCCGGTGGGAGCAAGAACAAGCACTTTCTGATACAGACGTGACAAAATAATTCAAGGCACTCTGTTTCCAGGCATTTCCGAGCTGTTTTCACACACTGGTAAAATAGAACACACAGTTGGATATGCTTATGTGTGTGCACACCACCTTTAAGCTAAAATTGTCTAAATACCTTATGATTTCTTCAATAACATCAGGCACTTGTGGAAAATTAGATGTGCTTTAATAATCAGCCCTATCTGTGTATTTTACCAGTGCAATTAATTTCATTGAAGCCATCATGTCTGCTTGTCAGGGTGAGTTAAGAAGGATTGGCTCAAATAATATGCTATTATTTTGATCTCGGATACAGGAGTTTATTCCCTGCAATCTCCATCAGTTTTAACTTCTCAACGTGTTCAAAACGTAACGCTCAGATCTAGTTCACCTTTAGGAAAACAATCTTTCTTCTTTATGTTGTCAAAGCAAGCTTTATGTTATATTTTTGGATTCATTATTCCTCTCATCCATCTTAAAAACCAGCCTCCTGGAGATGCCTTAAATTTTAAGTACAAATGAATACATTTTGCATGTATACAGTGGAAATAAAAGCAGATGAGGCTGCTTTCTCAAGCATTAAGAAGGGGAAATCATTGCCTCCACTTCTGCCTTTTGTTCCCACACTAGTTTCTTGAATTGAAAACTGCAATACAACATTCTGGCTTTAACTTGGTTGCTTTGCTCTCACTGAAGCTCCTTTCATCTGCTTCCTGACACAAATTAACTACCAGTCTGCCAGCATTACCAGGTATTTCAGCGCGGCTGGTAATTGCCCTTTCTGTAATTCTATAATGGCAGATTTAGTACTGAATAATGATGCATTATAGAGGGTAGCAACTGGCTACGGAAAAGAAGGACCCTTTAAAATCGTGGCTCTTTTTTTTCTGCATGTTAAATAAATGTAGAGCTGATCCAAAGCACATCAGTGACACCGTTCTGCTCTCTGTTGATGTTCCTTCACATGTAAGCCTACGGAGACAGACACCGCGCTTCAAGGTGGAAGGGCTGAAACTCTTTATTTCCTTATACCATCATGCACAGGTAAGGGTAAATGTGTTTGATCTAGGTGGAAATCTTGCTGAAGAAAACAACTAACCTGTATTCTCTGTGCTGTTTCCATGTGCGGGTCACATTCACGATTGGAAATACAGGATTCAGGACAGACTTTGCATTTTTGTTGAATAAATCATTTGCAACCAATACGTTTCCATGTCCACGCTGCTTGCAAAGCTGAGTGAACCAAATTTACCAACAGAATTCCACAGAGCTAATAAACCCCTTTTCCTTCTAATGAATTATTTCATCACTTCACTGTCTACCAGTTTCTCTTTGCACTTTACAGCAACTGAGCAATTTAATCTGTGCTTTCCTCCAGCAGAGACCTTAGTGTTTAGACTTTTCCATAGTGCTTTTATAGGATTCAGATCACTCTGCAGAAGCCTTTGTGTGCAATATCTGCAGCCAGACTTGGACTCAGGGCTGGGAAAGGAGCCTGAACCTCATGCTGTGAAGCCCTGGGCTGCAGTGCTTGTCCCTATGCCTTTTTGCTGAGGGTTTTTAGCCTCTTGCTCGGCAGCCTGGTGTAGTACTATAGAGAATGTAACAGAGGAAGGCGGTAAACA
>JBCJKH010021002.1:0-20145 GCA_039877255.1 Loriculus beryllinus | reverse complement strand
GGTAAACACTGACATCGAATCGGTCTCTTGGCTCAACTGCTTATTGTAAAAGAGGGAATGCCTTTAAATGCATGGAGATTTCTCATTTCTTGATGGGAAAACATTAAGGCTGATGCTTTAATCTCACTGTATAGCCCCGAGTTCAGGGCTTAAAGCTGAAAGCTTGCAGTTCCAGCTCCTGCTCTTTTTTGCAGAGATTTCTGACAGGACAAAATGTAGCTCACAGCGGTATTAATCCCCTCTACAGCCTCTCTAACAGTGACACCTTCCCATACCACCCAGGCTCAACGGTCCCAAGGCTTGCGGCAAGCAGAGATAAGGCAGCCCTTGCTCCCCGGAGCAAGAGGAGCCCCTAATTGCTGGCATTTATTACCTTTAGGAAATCTGGGAGACAGCCTAGCCAAGGTCTTTCCTGTGTTTCACTGCAAGACAAGGCCCACCGGCTTCAGCAGCTGCAGGATCAGCCCTGAATTTTGCCATCAAATCCAAAGGAGCTGCATGCCTGGGGAGGGAGATTTAGGAATCCAGATTTGTACTGCTGCAATTAAGTGCAAAATCTGGCCTTAAAAATCCCGCTGATGTAAACAGCAGGGCTGCAGGTCAGCACCAAGCACACAGCCTGGGATTAGCGGCAGCTCACTATTGGAGCAATTATCTTCTGGCAAAGCCAAAAATCTCCCTTGTTAAGCAGCCATGGGGCTCTCGGTGCTCTTCCTGACACCTGTGAAATGCCAGGTAAGGCCACCAAGCCGGAGTTCCTAGAGTTCCACTGAGAGAGCAACTTAGTGAGCAGCGTGTGCTTAGTGTTATATGGGAAATAAATCTCGGCAGAAGGGTCGAGGCTGAGCTGAGTGGCTGGACCTGATGTTTACTGGGGGAGTTAACTGGCAATAAAACCCGGTGTCATGATGGCTCTGAAGAGTTACATTTGCTTTGGAATTTACTCCTTTAAAAGCATGACATTTTGTGCAGACACAAGATCTATAACCACCTATATAAAAAGGGGTTTTAGTATCCCTGGGAACAATGGGCTAGATTCCGCACTGCTACTGCAGGACAGATCTTGTATTAGGACTGTAGGATCAGAGCTCAGTGAGTAATTCAATATTGCTTATTTCATCAGCTTTGACTTTGATGAGCATAAAATAAGATTTTCTTGACTCTATTTGTTAGAAGACCTTTTTTTAAAATGCCAATCTCCCTCTGACAGGCTTATCCTTAACATTTACTATTGGAAATTCAAGCTGGTTTAGTTTCATTGTGCAAATATGATTGCAGAAATTATTTTCTTTGCCTTTTTTTTCCCCCTGCAATGTTTGCCCACAATTCCTTGTTTCCAGGACCATGCCAGTCAGTACGAGGACAATGGCACAGGGAAAACGAATTCACAAATCAACTTATTGTAAACTTGAAATAGAGATGAAGAAAGAACATTTTGGTGGAATTTGTCCAACTTTATAACAAACATCCAGCTTAATCCTCAGACTCTTCACAGAGAAATCAGGCTTTTTCCTCAAATTCCTCCCCCCACTCTGCTTCATGCTACAGTTTAACAGAGCTCAGATTTTACCACTGCATCCAGGCAAAATTCCCTTCAGCAGAGATAAAAGAAGATTTACACGAGTAAACCTTGAAATGTTGAGGATAACAGGTCTCTTCTTCACATCCGGAATAAAAAGTGCAATTAATGATGCTGGGTAACCCCCCAAATTAACTTAAATCAGGGCGGGATTGGGAGGGAATATGGGAATTTCCTTATCTCCTTTGGCAAAAGCCTGGCTTTCCTGAAAGGAGCAGTCACAGGAACTAATGGGATCAGTTCTGATTTTTCCGCTGCCCTCGGCGCCGCTGCTCTCAAACCCCTGGTGTGCATATTCATCCCTGCCCAAGCTTTTCCTCCATACATCAGACACTGTAGTGATGCTTCCCACAAGCCACCCATCCTTCCTTGTGAGCAAGGAACCACACTTATTTGTAGGCGTGCTATTTAAATCAGTCCCATAACATTAGAATATATCGGCATGTTAATGTGAGACATCCCGTCGCACTATACTTGTTACTATAGGAGCAAAATACATGTAAATATTTAAGTAGATTCCTTCCAAGTGCAAAGGGCAGCTCTGAAAAACACCCGATGCCCTAAGCTGGGACATGCCCTGACACACATGGAAAACCCAGACAGGTGAGCAGCCCTCCCTTATTTCATTTCATGCCAAGATGTGCACTGCTAAATACAAAGCAGTGTTGGTAGGGCTGATATCTGACTGCTTAGGGGAATAATCCCACCAAAGCCCTTCATAAATGTTTGCAGGATCAGGCCAGGAATGATTTGGGAGAAAGTTTCCCTGGTTTCTTTTGTTTCTTTTCAGTCTCTGAGTGACAGATGACATGTAAGGGTCTGTCCCTAAGGATCCCATGCATTACAGACAGACAACAGCCATAAAACTGCCCCTTCCCTACAGGTCTCTGAGCTTTGCTTTTCCTGCAAGGCCTGATTTCATGTTTATGATTGGTTGGAGAGAAGCAGAAGGAAGGCAGAAGGAGAAATAAGCTTTTGGAACAACTGCTTAGCTGTTAAACCATTATCAGACAGAAGAGGACATTTTAGGTCAGTAAAAATACACTAAAACAAGAATCCTAGAGCCGCATCAGTTATAAAAGAAACCCATGGAAAAGGGCTGGATTTACCTCCCTGCTTCACGGGATAATGATGCTAAAATGTATTCTGAGTGAATATAGAATTTAAGTAGAATATAAATGTCTCTTGCTTTCAACTGGAGATAAATTGGTTTAAGTCATTTAGAGCACAGGGTTTCTTGCCTGACATTAGTGCATGGAGTAGCCAGTAGTTTCTGTGCTGTACTTTATTCATTGTTCAGTAGAAAAGTAACAAATACTGGCTACCCCCCAGGAACTGTTTGAGAAAACCAGATATGTGCTGCAGAGTTTGGCTGTGTTGCTAGTCCTTATATAAGCAAAATGGGTTGTTTCTAAAACACTGCGCTCCTCTGAACCAGGCGTACAGATGGTATTTGTACTAATCAAGCGCATTCTGCCCTCCACAGCATCCACGCTAAGGCCACTGCCAAGCTTGTAGGCAGACAGTACAAACATATCCCTCTTGGGAGGAGTGTGGAAGGGGGGAACTTTGGTTGCTGGAGAGGCACACCAGTGTGGGTAGAGATCCTAATTCTCCCTGTTCAAAACTTCCCATTAGGGAACAGAAAGGAAACCTTATAAATCCTCCTTATAAATTACCCTCAGTTCCAAACCCCTTTACAAATCCCTCCATCCCTCCTGCCTGAACCATGCCATACACTCTCTCACCTGTGGTCCCTCCTATTTCATGGGAGGTGGATTCCCATACAGGATCAGTGTCCTTAGGGTTTCTTATGGGCTGCAACCAATATGATACCCTGCATCAGCAGCAATCATTGCAACCACAGCTGATGCACTGGCATGACCCAAACCTCCCCGTGGTCAGCTTCAGAGAGAAACCCAACAATGGTGCACTGTATTGAATCCTGTGTGCTGTGGGAAATGGAGACAACACAAATAGACTTTATATTACAACATAAAAAATGCTACACCCTTTGGTAATATGTAACTAACAACTTAAATCCATTAAAAATCTGTGTTCTGTACTGTGCCGCTCACAAACAGAGCCAAAGCTGTAAAAATTCATGAAGGAGTCAGTAGCAGGCTGGCAGGGGTTACAAAATCTACAAAACCTGCTAGAAGTCACAGTTTTCTCCATGGAAGTCGTGGCCATAACAAATATACCACACAGCTTGCTCGCTAATCCATTCCCAGGAAGCTGCATTGTGTGAGGCTGAGTGGATCTCAACATCCAGCAAGGTTGAGAAGCAGCAGGGGCAGAGAGGAGGGTGTGTGAGGATGAGATGGAGGCAGTTTCCCACTGGACCCCAAACCGTCCCTGACCCTCTAGACCTGGGTTTGTCCCGTGCTGGATGACGCAGAGCTGGGAGTTGACTGAGCACACTGGGAAACAAAAGCTGCTCTTGGAAGAAAAGGGCTCCTTTTCATTTCCGTTCCCCCTGTCAGGCAAAAATTAATGACTAAAGGAACCTTTCTCTGATGTTGTCCATCATGCAAATACTGGTGGGCAGGAGTCAATATGAACTTTAAACACACCTGACACAGGTGGCTCTGGCTTTTCAATGCTAAATGGCCACTGGCCAACAATTCATGGCGCAGTATAAAGGAATCCTTGTGGCGAGCAGCCTTCCCTCTGTTTATATTTGTTATTTCAGAATGAAGCTATTCATCAGGGCTGAGATGAAACTGCCCAGGTGAACAACTTCCTGAAACCCATAGCTCCTTCAGGAGTGCGACCAAAATCAACTTCAAAATGAATGTGGTGTGTGAGTTTGAACATCAGAGGGAAAGCATGGGAATTGGAGAGATGATGGAAGGCAGGATGCAGCTGGGAGGAGATGTCTGGTTGTCTGGACCCTGCTGCCCCAGCATCCTTGTTCCGGTGTCTCTCCCAGGCACTGGTCAAGCTGAATCATTGCCCTGGGGATTTTTATCCAACCAGTGGTCTTCTGGTCCTTTGGGCCATGTCCTTCTACCGATGGACCAAGAGTGACATAGCACAGATGGAAAACAGATCAGCGTATGGTGTTCCGTGTCCTGATTTTAGCAGTCTGTGGGTTTTTCCTAAAACAGGAATCTGAAATAGAAGCACTATAAAGCACTCACAGCTTATCTCCAGGAAAGCAGATGTAACCCCCATCTTCTGCAAGTACTTCATACTTCTGCAATTTCAGTGCAAGCCTGTGTATTAATTTGTCCCATTTGGATGAAGCGAATCCTACTCTAAAATCTTTCCATCTATATAAAAAATAGACTGCACTGTATCCCAAAAAGACACACAGACAAAATATTTTGGTGTGTAGTCACCAAAATTACTGTAAAGGAGATTTTGTAAGAAGTTTGGGAAGTTTTCTTTCAGCTTATGCAGAGAAAAATCTTTCCATACTATCAGAGTCGGGATTAATTTATCACCAAGCCCAGGAACTGTTCCCAATCGGAATTAGCCACACTAATGTCTGGAACTGACAAGCACAGCTGCAGCAAGCTCTCTCATGTTTATTGTTATAGTTTTTCGTGTCTTTTAGCAGTTTCTTACCCTAATGGAAGAGTTAAAACTGCTCATCTTTGCTTTACTGTTGCAATGGGTTCATTCAGACAATAAAGCACCTTAAGGCTGGTTTTTAAGCTCTTGATGGGATCAGTAGTATGTGCAGAAAATATCTGCATGCTTCTAAGCCTTTTCTAGCCGTTCTTTTAGGAAATTTCTGGAAGTCAAGGGCAGAAGTTGCATTCAGTCTCATCTTTCTCTGTGGCTTGATTCCTGTTTTAAAGCCTGCTTTGGAAAATAGTGCTGTGTAGCAATGGGTGGGAGAGACAAACATTAAATGAATAGGGAAACCAAGCAAAATTTAAAAGAGGGAAACTTGAATTTAGCTGATGTATATATACATATATATATATATATTTCAAATATGGTGACTAGAGGGTATCAACTGAGGCAGCTGGCAGAGATGGGATATTATGGCACCAAACAATGTTTTATTTTCCTTGATGCATGTGCCGGTTGGAAATCATTCTGCCTTTGAAAAGGAAATGTACTGACAGCATGAAAATCTTGTTTATTCAATAAGAAATTGCCATAGATCAAACTGACAGGTTATCAACTGGTGTGTATTAAACTCCCATGCAGCACTCACGGTATAATCTAGACCTTAGGGTTTATACCAGGGCTCCACCTTGGCTGTAGACAAATCTCTGCACTGGGACCCATGGCCACATTAGTTCTTTTGGGCTTTGCTGTGGCTTTGGGCCTATGTCCTCATTTATTTTCCCCATGGAAACCATGGAGCAGGGTGAGAAAGCAGGTCTGACTTCTGTCTCACCTGCCATGGGAGCTGGGAGACAGCCAGGACAGGCATCTGGATAGAGGACTTGGAAGCAATTCCAGGTTCTGTATTCTAGGCAGCATAATGGGTCGGTAATGTATTTCTATCCTCAAGCTCATTCCGAGCATCATGTGTACACTAATTCAGCTGGAATACATCCAGGTTATCTATCCATTTATACAGGAAAACAGCCGGAGGCAGACCTGCCGAGGAGACAGCGCCGGTGACTGCCAGATGTCGCGTATCCCGCAAGATCCCTGTTTGGCTTGTGGCCCTCATCCTGCCTGCTTGGACCAGACACCTCTGCCAGACACGAGCCACAGCGCCTGCCTCAGGGTCCCTCTGCTTCCCACCAGCCTCCTGGCCCTGTCCTATGCTGGGATCTGGGGAGCTGTGGGAGGAGAGAAGCAGTGGGGAGGGATGGAGAAGAAGAGAGGAATGGATTGCAGAGGGATAGAAGAAGAGGAGAGGAATGGGGGCTTGTCCCAGTGTTTGCATCGCCTGGATGCTCATCGCAACCCCGAGGGTATTCACGCCGTCCTACCTGCATCCGCTTCTCCAAGAGGAAAGCGCTGTGCTGGCAGCTTGGCTCTGCATCTCTGCTGCTCCCCCAGGTGGGAAAACCCAGAATTAACTCAGGAGCAGCCGGCAGAGGTAGCGCACATCCCGGCAAGCCAAGGACCGAGGAAACGCTTCCCCACCTGATCCTTCTGACAAATCCATCTCACAAGGCTCTGTGTGCGTGAGCGAACCGCTGATTCAGACCCATGCTAAGTTTTCTCACCATTTTCCATCGTGTATAACTACGTTTCCTTCAGTCACCCATGGGGATTAGGATGCTCACGGATACTGTTAATGAGTTAATGGAGCCCTTTACCTGCAGCTACCCAGCAGTCCAGCTCAGCAAAGCTTAAAGGCTGTATGCATTTGCAGCTGTAGAAGGAGTGGGGGAAGGTATCAGTTCAAACAGGGAAGCAGCTGGGAGAGGAGCAGACTTTAGGATTTCTTTTGGTTGATGTTTTTGCAGCAAAGCTGTGAGGGAAAAAGCAAGAAGTACTCTGGCAGAGCAAGGAGAAGGAAAACAACCAAATGAGACTGCTTGTTAGGGAGATGGGGAAGCAAATTAATTCCTTTATCACCTTTGCTTCTTTTCTCCCACCCTTCCCCACTCCATCTTACGTCTGATAGCTCATTGCAAGTATCTCACTAAGGTTGTATGGCTACAGACACACAGGTTCTCAGTCCCCTGGGTGGCTGCAGGATCAGGTGGCTGCTCTGTTCTCAGATGGACAAACCTGCTGTGCCTGGGGGCCCTGGGCTCTCCTTTTATAGCTTCTCATGCCTGGCAGTGCCAAAAGCAAAGAACAAGCAGGTAGCAAAGGAGCTGGGGGTTTAGGTTCCTGCGTTTGTGCTGGCCAGCATCACTAAGCCTTGGAGTGGACTTGCATAGCATCCCCCTGTGCTGTACCAGTAACAGGTAAACACCTTGTGCTGCCTTTTCCTTCATGTCCATTGGAGGGCAAGCCCTGGGATGGATTGCTCTGCTGAGACAGGAGCTGGGGTACAGGGGATGTCTCTGTGTTGCACTGACAGGGAGGAGAAGGTATCACTCCAATTAGAGCAATGTTCTGATGCACAGATAGCAGAGGAAAGCTGCATCCCTTCCCTTTGCCTCCAGCACTATGCTGCTCTCCTGTAGTTATACTCATTCCAGCTGTATGCCAGCTTGAAGGCTTCAAGGATTTTCCTGCAGTGACCTCTAAATCCTTTCACTGGTCAATATGATGCATCACCATTCAGTATAATATCCTTCTGTCCGGTTTGCTGGCTCCAGACTTATTATTTTGTGTTTCTGTACATTAAACTGCATTTTCCATTCACTGGCCCAGGCAACCGGTAGTTTCAAATCCCTTGTTCCTCGTTATATGTTCCCTCTCCAATTTTGTGCCCTCCACAAACTTTGATAGTTTGTGGAGGTACTTTCATTCAAGTCATTTGCAGGTATTATAAATGAAGGAAGTCCCTTGGTGTTCTCATTTGTTGAGCCTTTACAGCACAGGATTACCTTTTCAAAGGAGGATGCAGGGTTTAGCAGCATGACTAGTGGATATTAATAGGCACCTCTTGGTACAGAGCCTCTGAAAGACGCTGCTGCTGCCACTGTGGCTTTCATCTTTGCATAGATGAAGGCTGTGAATCAGAGCAAGGGCTCATGTCTTTGGTTAAAATTGCTCCAGAGTGCAAAGTCTGTGAAAAATGGAAAGAGAAAAAGGGGAAAAGTAAGGCATCAGGAATAGCAGCTGATTAGGGAGTGGGAGCTCTTGTGGGAAAACAGGAATTTGAGGCACCTGAGCTAATGCTGTAGGTGCAAAGGGGAATTCGGATGCAGAACATGGACAAGACTGTAAAGGAAACATATTCCCTCTATTGATGCGTTTCTTTGACCCTGCTTTGTGCATCACCTTTCCCACCAGCTTTTAGCCCTGCTACCTGCCCCTGGTTTTCTGACAGGTTTTTCCTCATGTTCCAATTGGAAAACCAGAATTGTAACCCCAAAAACTGCAAAATTAAACTGGATCCCTGAGCCTGGTGTCTGACCCCAGCCCAGTGCCACCGAGGGAGCAAGCACAGGCCACCAGCCTGCGGCAATGGCAAAAGCCGGATTCCTTATGGATATTTACAGCCACCACGGCACCACAAAAGGAAACAAAAAGGTCTCCCCATCAGCCACGCAGGTTTTATTAAACATGTGTTTTGGTTTGAAGCCAACCTGTGCTCCGTTGTTTTATCAGTGTTTATTCCTGTCTTTCACAGCCTTTATCAGTTATCCACATCAGACCTGTGAGAACCACGAGGGCTGAGTCACACAAACTGCTTTTATCTGCACTCAGATCTCTAATCAGGCAGCAAACCCCCCCTCATCTCCCTTCTATTTAGAATCTCAGCTCAGGGTCTTAAGGAAAAAGGGACTTCACAAAGGAATTTCAGTAATTATCCTTCCCTTCCATGCCCCAGATGTTGTTTTGGATGATATAGGTACCTGTGGATACTTGAAAAGAGAGCTCAGAGCTGCAGCCTCTTTAATAGAAAGACTTTAAGGAAAGTGAACTTTAACTTTTAAACTTCGCTATGAAAAACAGATCCATGTTAAGTTTGATACCATTTGCCTCAGGATGATCTCAGCTCTTAAAATATGATGGGTTTAGTTGGATTAAGAGCCTATATTGTTGCTGAAGAGAAAGAAGGGTGCCTCTTTAATTGCAGCTCAAATCTACCTAACAATTGCCACATGTTGAACAAGATTTAAGAGTTATTAAATATGAAAGCCACTATTGCTCCTCCAGCATGAGCAGCCATTAGTTCTGAAACATGGAAAGCACTAAATAAAAGGGAGAGGAAAATATAAAAGAACAAACAAAAAACCTCACTGAAACCCTGAGGTTTTTCAGTATGAATTGTGCAGAGGTACGTTCGCTCTCTGTGAAGGCTGACGTTAGTGCAATGAATTTCTGTCTGTAGCAGCACCCGCTGTATTAACTGAGACAAACTCCAGGCAGGTCTGATAATCTTATTGCTAGGACAACTTTGTATAACTCCACAACAGTCGTTGGTTTGCTGCCATCTGTTATCTGAGGTTATTTACAAGCAATGGGCTGGTAACCTGACCAGAGCTGTGCTAAGCAGAGTCTCCTCTGACTTTGGAGTTGGCTCCTGATCTGCATCTGCCTGTGTCTTGACTGCTGCCATGTCTCCCTGGAGCAAGCCTGCTGGCTCACCCAGCAGCAAAGCCCTAGCTGCAGGATTAGATGAGCTCATGTTGATGGCATCAGTTTGGTTCACTTGGCTTTGCAAACCAAACCCAGACCTAAGCCCAGGTACCAATCCCAGGGTAGGCAGAAGCCCTCAGGCAGGGCAATCTGCACCCCTCTCTGCTGTGGAGGAGGTTTAAGTTAGTGGGATGCTCAGGGACCTCTGTGCCTAAGAGCTTCTGTAGGAAAGGGGCTCTTCTGCAGAGCTCTCTACTAACTTTGCATCCCTCCATGCTGTTCATCACTCTTTGCTGCTTAGAACACTGATCCCAGCGGTAGCTCAGCTGGCTGGAACCCAGAGCTCTGACACAGGTTTGGAAGGATCTTCAAAGTGGAGCATTCTCTCCTTCCCCAGCTGTGCTCAGAACAACGCAGGTCACTCAAGAGACTTCTACCATTGCTCACCAGTGCGAATTTTCCACTGAATGTGCCACATTCTTTTGTCTTTTCATGTTAGAGATAAACCTCCTGGGGACAGCAGCTCTGCTGGGCTGTGGTGCCTCTACGGGGATGGTCCGCATGGCTTGAGCTATCAGCTTCAGTCCCAAAGTAACAAGCCAGCACATCCACTCAACTGAGACTACAGGATACAACTGTGTAGTAGTCAAGAGCAGACATAAAACAGGTCAAGGGAGTAAGAGGTGTTTTTTATAAATCATACGTTGTAAGTTGCAGAAAGTTAATATTGGGTCAGATGAAGAGTTACAACCATTCTATCTGAGAATAAAAGGAGAAAGAAAATACTAGCTCATGCTTTTCAGAGGTCAGTGATTAGATTTCTTTTCAGATGTTAGCCCTCTACTCCCTTTCCATTGTGCTTGAGAGTATTTCAGAGAGATCTTCAGCCTCCAGCAGCAGGATTTTAACATTATGGCAAGAGAGTTTTCATACATACATTATCCATTTGTCTAGGTCTCCATTTAGCGATCCTGGCAGCTAAGCAGGATGGTATAGTTTAGGGCAGGGGCCACTGCAGGTCTTTGCAGCCTGGCAGGAGAACTCAGCTAAGCCTCTCAGGTTACAAAGGAAAAGCAATTTTCATTTTCCCTCCTGCTCAGCAGAGTAAAACCCAGCCCCTAATTTTCAGCAGAGAAATCACTGTGGTTGGACTTTCTTACAGACCTACCCCTGTAAATCTGGAGATGCTTAAAGAGCTGGGAACACTGTTGGCAAGGGGTGGGAAAGGAGAGAGCCACTGGCTTTCCAACCTGTTTTTAACCTTCCTTTTCTATTGGGCTAACAGAAGCCATTTATTCCTCCCAAGCACCTTGTACTGTCTCAGCTTTGCCCCCTGAGATACCTGCTGGGGAACATTCTCCAGCCAGTTTCCAACCTCTCTTTGCCATAGCTCTGCATCAGCCTCTTCCCTCTTCCCCAAACACCAGATGAGCTTCTCATGGAACCAAGTTCTAGCTGAGGGGGTGGAAATGAAAAGAAGCCAGCAGAGACACAAACTTTTTCCACAGCCTAAAATCTCCTTGACTAATTGCAATTTGTGCTTACAAGGCGAAATTAACCCCCTTCATCCTGACAGGAGGTGGAAGCGTTGTTTAGAGTACGTGATTGTCGCCAGGAGTCCCAGGTTCTGCCTTTGTCCATTCTGTTGTGTTTCTATGGATTGCATTTTCCCAGACGTGATGTTTTGGATATTTGACCAACAGGACCAACTTCCAGAACAAAACCAAACTTTTGTCCTCTTATTCATCCCCATGATAGAACTGGAAAGCTGGAAGAACAATTTCTTGACTAATTGCCAGGGGAAAGGGAACAATTGGGGCATTCAGGGAATAAACCAGCTTTCCTGAACTTTCACTCTTTGGCTCCACCTTTTTCCCTCAATAATAAACCAGATCTTCAGTTGTTGTGCTAATAATTATGTGGACAGGGAATTGGCATTGTTTCTTCTTTTTTTCCTTCTTCATTTTCTTCTTCAACTTTTCAACTTTTCTTTATCATAAAATTCCAACTTCCAGCTGACCCTTGAATAATTGGTTTTGTTGCAAGGGTTATTTGAGGTCTAAATGAGCCTGATGACATCTGTTTAATTTTAGATGCCTGGAAAATGTTTGGAAATTAATGCAATCCAAATGTACGACAAACTAACAGAACAATTTTATTTATTAAAAAAGATGGTGAAAATAATTCTAAACATTTCAGGAAAACAAAAGAGGTGAACGGGATTTGTCAGTGTTCAAATTGTACTTTATTATATTACATTTCAGTGAAATGCCCTCTCAACCTTGCACAGTTTGCTCGATTTCCTCGTCAGGCTCCTTCCAGCTAATTTGCTTTGACAGGAGCAGAAAGAAAAGAACTCAAGAATCAAATGCAGTCATCCAATATTTGGGGTCTCGCTGCTGATTATAGCCAGATACAAATAAGAATGAATGGAACTTGCTAAAAGTAGGACCATGTTATTAATTCTTCATGAATATTTGGATGGTCATGGGAAATGGAGGAAGCCACACAAATCTCAGCCGTGTCACAAAGTGTAGCTTGAATGCTCGCTCCTTTTAAAAATGTGCAGCTGAAATGCACAATTTGCTGGGTTTCTCTTTAGCAAGTCTCAGTCCACCTCTTTGGGCTGCAGAAACATTAGGTGGCTTAAGAAAACAATCACAAATCAGGAGTGAGGAAAGGTGATTTATCCATTTTATGCACTTGATTTGCTACATGTAATCTTTCGAAAGGAATGCTTAGCCAGAGGAATTACACAGACATCATGGATCAACCAGGGCACTATTTCCACTGGTATTTGTAACGGTCTCAGTGCAACTAGTGCTGGGATTCTCCTTAACTATCACCTCTTGTGTGGCTTAAAACCCTCCAAAATAAATACAAATTACAGTTTATGGGAGAATATATGCACATGTATAATATACGTCTTTTTATAGGAAATAAGATAGACCGACATGGGGTTTTATGGTACTTTTATATACTATAGTATTATAAAGTAGGTGGTAAACAGCAAATTGGGCAGCACAAGTGACTTCTCTTGACTCCTTGGTTGAAGTTGCCAGACAAATTTGTTCATATTGCAGGTCTGCTTTTGTACTCAAGCAATTCACAATTGTTACAGGTTACTTTGCTTTCTAGGTACAGGTAACTTGTTCCTGTCACAGGTCAAAAGCTGCCTAACCTGTTCCCAAATTCTCTGAGCTCTGTTGTCAGCTAGTTTGGTACTTCCTCAAATAGCTGGATATTTGAGAGGAATATCCCACCTTGCATAGGAATTGCAGGCAATTTTTGATGAAATTCCAAGCTTGCTGTAGGGGTGGGCAGAATCCATTCTGGTGCCTGTGAAATCTGTCAGATTCTTAAGAATCAGTGATTGACTGGTAGCAGTAAATTAGGCTAACACTGACAAATATGTAAAGGATTGGTGGAATCAGGGTGATCAGCATCATTCTGGAAGCTGGTTGTATTTGCTATGCTTATATCTGATAACAAAGTAAAACTATTTAACCATAGTTTATTGGACATTTCTCTGTAGTTCAGGTGCTGAGCTCCAGATTACTGCGTTACGTGGCTCAGTGCTTAACCTTATCATTCAGTCATTTTTAGCTCAGTTGACAGAAGGATCACTGGTGTAGCTGTAATTGGAGTTTACAATGTTTGCAAGTATTAGGTGACTTGTAGCTTAATGCCATAACTATAGGGACAATAAATTACACGGTCATTAGAGGGCTTTAGCTATTCATATAGTATTAAGCATAAGAAGGACAGTAACATTTCTCTAATAACACATAAAATGTATATTCCAATTAAAACCATAATAGGATAGAGTTGGCATTACATTACTGCCTCTCATGAATTTCACTGCTTAGAAATTATTACCGTTACAATCATGGTTTCAAAGACTGCACACGGGGGTAATAAATTCTCATAAGCAGGTTTAGACAGAAGCATTGTGCCCCACGGAGGAAGACTGTGCTTTAAAGCTGTGAAAACTCAGTTAGTAAGCAAAGGGTTGAGAGGTTGGGTTTCTTGCTTTCCTTTCTCTTCTCTGCATTGGCTGGCTCCCCAAATCAAGGGAGGCTTAATTAAAAACAATTGAGTAAGCAAAAAGCAGTCAAAAATTATATTTAGAGGCTTTTATCTTCTTTTAGAAGCAATTCTGCCCCTGTCTGTTATTTACTGTGTTCTTGGGAGACTTATGTGAAGGGATGTTGTAGCCATGTTATTTTTAAATCCCAAGCCATTTTCTGTCCTTGATATGTGCAGGGTTTCATTTACCACAATGCAGGTAGGCTTCGTCTAGGAAAGATTTGAATGCAATATATTCTCCAGTGTTCAAATACAAAGTTTTTGCCTCTCTTTCCCCTCACCATTGATGTCCCCAAGGACAGCACACAGCTGCTATGTGTGTGCTTTCAGACGTTAGGGCTTCATATATTCATTATCCCAAGGGTAGGTTTCATTTACATTTGCAGGTGTTGAGTCCTATGAAACTCAAGCATCTGTTTCACTGCAAAGAAACAAGAATGTGCTTATATGGCCTTCCAGAAGAAGGCTGCTGGTCAGAATGGGACCCCCTTTCTTTATCTGAGATTAGGTCCTTGTTTGTTCACCCACCACTTCATCCTTGTAAAGCTGTAAGAGATACGGAGCTGTTTGGAAGACAAACTAAACTGTGCTTCCTTGGTGAGTTCTTCACCCCTCTCTCCCTGCCCATCCTGCAATAACCTCCATAAGTCTCGGTTGTTAAAATGGTTATAAACTCGCTTTGGGAGATTATGGGTTTGTATCACAGTTACACAAAGATTATTTGAAGTGTGGTTAACATGGACTAGGAGTTATCTCCCAAAGCTGTTTCACAACAAGCAGAACTACTAAAGACCTCATTCCAGAGTGTTAGGAGACTAGAAAGGAAAGTTAAATGGGTCCCCAGGGAGGAAAAATGAAACACCTTTTAGAAAACAAGGATGTTTCTTGAAACACAGTTTCAAGGATGGCTAAGGGATGAAATTACTATTTTTCTTCAGGAATCTTCAGCACCAGGCAGAAAACAACAACAAATAAACAAGACTGACGCCACTACAAAGATGAGGAGAGTATCAGAGCCCTGTATTGGATTGGAAACTGCTCCTTTCCCTACAGTTGTAGCAGACCACAAAACTAAATGTAAGAATTACCCTTCTTGTACTGTTGAGGGCTTGGCTGAGCAATGGAGACTTGATAATTCCAATCAGCTGCAAGTTACATCCTTCTGATGCATTCCCCCATAAAGGACCCTCCTTGTACTTTAGGAGTTGAAGCACAATCTGCCCCTGCTTTTCCCTACCAAAGTTTCTGGTATATAATAAAAATAAACAAATAATAGTCTCCAGTGCACAGGCCAAAGATCTTATAGTTGCTGTAGGAAACATACACAAGCATCTTCCAATGGAAACAATGTGATGTCTTCTTGCATGTCCAGAGGTTTTTCATTCTGTCATAACATTGTGGTCTCTCCACTCCTTTTCATAAGCCCTTCATCCCTCTTTGCTAATGGTTTACAGTACGGAACAATTTAACTGTATATATTGATGTAAATCATGTCACCTTCTCTGTGAATTATATAAAATAATTCATACTGAAGAACTCATGGAAGGGGCTTTAAGGCTGCAATTCATCTTCCCTTTTCCATTACCCTGGGCAAGAATAAAAGCCAGATACAAATTTGGCTCTTTCCTTTGGAAAAGATAAAATGTAGTTATTTGATACCTGAAAGTGTAGCTCCTCTATATTGGTAAATGGGACTGTACAAGCTCTGAAAAAGTGTGATAATCTGGACTCTTCACTGAAATCGGTGGAGCTATGGAGAGCAGACAGCATAGGTTATTTTTGTTTGTAAAGTCCCAGCTAGTCAGTAATACTAAAATAATTATAAGAGAAACCCAACTTATCAAGTTTTTGACTTCCTCCTCAGTCACAAAATAATTTTCCTGGCAAGTTTAATCAGTTGGTGCTTGTACACTTGGAAACAGCTATTGGATGGTCTGGCGATGAACTGCCTCTTCTCTCATCTGTGCAGTAAAATTGATGTTAGTGAGGTTGGACCAGGCTGCATTTCATTCCTTGCTCCAGGCTAGCTATGATGTCCTACAAACACAAGAAAACATTGGATATCCAAGACTCCAGCTTGTCATTGTGCACTGCCCTTGGGGTAGCCATAGAGGACCACTTTTCTTTCCAAAATGCTGTGAGAAGCATCCATGAATTCACCCAGCAAGAAAAGGGAGGAGGCATGGGCTGTAGAAGCTGCATTACCTTGGGGGTAGGCAGTCCTGTCCTACGCTCACCCTCTGCTCACTGGATGCACAGGGCTTGGATTGATATCACGGACTGGATCCCTCAACCAGACACCATGTCTATAACCAGGAATGACCCTGCACATTCCCAAGCTGAGAAGAAACACTTTTGTAACCTTTGCATCCTTGTAGCTCTTTGGAAAGCTTCCAGGTTTCTTTAAAAGGGATCATATTTTATTCAACTTGTATTTTCCCAACCTCTGGTTGCCAACACTAGCCCACAGGGCTGGCTGATTCACACGTAAGATCTGATATTGAAATACAGGCACTTAGGCAAGTATTGGGGATTTAAATGGTCCAATTTGAGTATATGAAATAAGACTTTCATACATTTTTTCTCAACCTCACCACCCAAAAGTGAGATTTAGATACCCATTTAAGTGGCCACATCTAAGAAACTGGCACTCAAAACATATACACGCCCATTAAGCATGCAATTGTGGTCACCTAATTGTGGTATTCCACCATAGGGGCAATTGCTTGGATTTCCTGTGGGGAGAAATGAGCATACATCCTTTGTGGAACAGGAGAATATTCAAACTGTATGCAGCTGTACTTGTATGCACAGAATGCGTGGAAAAGCCTTGATGTGAGGCATCTGTGTTCAAACCAGAGAAGGAGAGTCCCAGAAACTCAGGTATTAGGAGTTAACATTATAACAGCACGACTTTTAAAATCCCTCCTTGTACTGTCACTTTAAATGTTTTATTGATTAAGGCCTAGATTACTTAACCTAAAGCCCTATATTTATATTTAGCCAAGGTAAGTTATGAGTCACGAGTAATCCTTTTGATCCAGAGGTTGCCATGGGTCACCAGAGAAATGAGTTGAATTATAATATCCTAGCAAACTAGCTGTGTGTACAGAAGAGTAAATTAAATAAACTCTCCTTTAGCAAGTCCCAGTGATTCCGTCCTCTGTTTCTGTTTAACCAGAAAATGTTGTGTTTGTTTTGTTTTCTTCCCCCCCCCCCCCCCCCAATCTAAACCCAAAATCTATTTGTGATGACAGATACAAATACAGCCGCTGAGGTTTGCAGCCAGCTGAATTGTCTTCCACTAAGGGTGTCAGCACTTCAGTCCTGAGCGTTGGCTGCTCCAGAGGAGAATTGAAGTCTTTAAAAACACGTGTGAATAAACCTGAACTCCAAGTTGAAATGGCATCACCCAGGTGTGCTTGTATCTGTCTGAGCAGGTCTGTAGTTTACTGCTACAGCCAGATAAAGCCATCATAAACTTCCAAACCCACAAAGGACATGAAATACAAGCATGTGTCTAAGTATTCCCTTGTCTATGCAATCCAAATCTAACTGCAGTGCAGGAAGTTATTTCAATTCTCAGGCAGGCCAGGTCTGTAGACCCTAAGGAGAACAGGAATTATTTGATTTTCTTGCTTTTTATAGTCTTGGACCCTGTTAACCAAGGTTGTGAGGACTCCCCTTCAAATCCTGCAGGCCTGTTTTGGCATTAGCATCTCTGCCTTCCAGGGATTGTTGCCTGTATCAATCATGGATGCAGAGAGCACCTTCAAGGACTGTGTGGTGCTATAGGATTGTACCCCCCCCCCCCTCCTCCCAGTGCACACAGCCAGGCCATGCACATACAACAGTGTGAGAGGACAGAGTCTCTGCATGCTCTTGGGAAGGGTGCAGAGTGACTCCATAGCCCTGAACAAATCTGTGCTTGCAAGTTCTCTCTTTGGACACAGGAAATTTTATACTAACAGACAGAAATTTTACACTGGCAGACCTCGAGATTTAGTGCAGACATAGCCCAAGCCATAGGTCTGAAGTTACTTTGAACTGAAATTGGTATCATAAACTAGCAGAGCCTTTTGCTTTGTTTGCTTTCTTTGGTGTGGTTTATTTTTAAAATGTATGCATATTTCCAACAAGCATCTCAACAGTTTCTTTTTATCATGGAAATGGAATGCTTCCTGGCTTTTTTGAGTCTCTTGATGTAAGCTAATGTCTTAGATCAAGTTAGCATTAGCAATTGCATACCAAAACCATGTAGGAGAGATTGAAACAGATGTGACTCCCCATCCCAAGCAGGTAGACCTTGTCCATATGAAGATACATGACCAGAGACTCAGGAGACTGTCCACTGAGTTCTTTTGACATACTCTAGTAACCTACTGAGCAATACATTGGGATTTCCTGGGCTTGCTCAAATATGAGATACCTCATAGTCATCAGAACACAGATGATGAGTCCCAGATGTTCAACACTTGTGGATTACTAAGGAAAGCAAATAGAGAGAACAACTTTTAAGGACCTAAACAAGAAATGTCTGGTCTGGTTTAGGTTCCTTGCTAAGCGGGTGAGTGTCTGTTCACATCCAAATAAGTGTGGGAGCTCTGGGACTGTAAAATCATTACATTAAAAACTCTGTGAGCTGGGCCTATAGATCACATGCAAACATTGCATCTGGCTGCATATTACTTCAGTCTCTAAGCCTTCTCTTAACAAGTGCTCTGATTTTATAGCAGAAAAAGGCAGATTCGTGAAAGAATTTTCATCCCAATAACTGGGGGAGACTGGAAGAGTTTTTGAAGGTTTTGAGTACATAACTGTCAAAACTGCTTTTTTTTATTAATACACTCTTCCATCCCCACCAATCTGTGGTTGTGTCATTTACTGGGCTTAGCTGCACATAACCTTAAAGTATCACTCAAAGAAAGATTTGTCCTCAAGAGATTTCCTGTTTCACAAGTGGCCTGTTTCTGAAACAAGAGGATAATAAACAAAGAAGTACTTTACTACCCCAGTTCAACAAACGGTTCCATGTTTATAGACTCCAGTATCCAGTAATGGAAGGTCCGTTTGTTTCTTCTTTCCCCACACCACCACCGTTTTCTCTTGAAGTCCACAGAAATCTGCATACCCAGTTTAACCAGAAGTAAAGTTAATCTGGCAAAGGTGCCCTCTGCTTTCTTTTGCATGATCTTATTTCCCTATATTTGGAGCTCAGTTATTGATCTGCAGCTCACAAACCCTCCTGCTTACACACGTCAGTGAAGACCCTGTCCCAGGGCTAAATTCCTGTATTGCAATGTTCACTTTTACAGGTTAATAGTTCGTCGTTTGCTTGAGCACACAGGAACTCGTTGGCAATTCATCATTCTGCCTGCGTGCCTTTTGTTGAATAGGCAGGTCCTGGTAAAAGTGACCTTTGCACAGGTTTAACGTTTCCCCTTCACACCTTCAAGGCTGAGGAGTTTGACTGACATCAATAATTAATTTTTGAGCAAATAGGGCACACCTTTTCCTATGGTCCCTCTGACAGATACGAGCCTTTGTGCATCGCAGTTACTGCCATGTTATGAAGGGGGAAGTCCAAAGGACACTGGTGGGGACCGAAGTCTAAGATTCAGCCTGTGTTGTTGTAGTTGTTAGTGCTGTGTCTCACCTCTGCCATGCTCTCATGTCCCTCTGGGTGCCATGGACAAGACAGAAAATGTGTGTGACCACTGCAAAGCTCAATACATTCAGCACAGGTTGCACCACTTGCACTGAACAGCTCTAAATAGCTGCTTTGGGCATATGCATCAACCATGATGGGTAGTTCTGGGAGCAGAGTTGCTTTAATTGACTTTGCCAGAGAAAAGAAAGATCCTCAGATCCTGCCCAAGCAAAACATTCCCAGAGGAGAAAGAGGGAATGATGTGGAGAAACCCAGCAGATGGCTATGCTGCATCCTTGGCTATTCTGGTCTGAATGAGAGGTGTTGGTTTGCAGTGCCACACTAGCACTGGAACATTGCACTACTTCTCTTACTTTCTAGATGACGTAGGTGAGATGTAAGCCAACTAAATGAAAGAGAAACTCTGTCTTCGTTGACAGCCTGGTGGGAATAAAACACTCCCATAAAGTGATGGGGAAAAGGGGAGAAGATGACTCGTTAAAACATCTCTCCTGCATGACTGACCATTGCATGTCTCTACTGATCTGAACTGATCACCAGTATTGGCACAAACAGAGCTTTATATTCTTGGAGGCTAAAAAAAGTTAAGTGTGAGAGTGAATGATGCAAATTCTGAAAGCACCCTCTTGTCAATGTTGCTAATTGACAGCATGTGCTAGTAAGAAGGAACAGA
>JBCJKH010020999.1:0-11729 GCA_039877255.1 Loriculus beryllinus | reverse complement strand
GGGAAGGCAGGGGACAGAAGAGGCATTTAATTAGCTTGCTGATGTTGTGAAAAGGCACCCACAACTATTCTGAGTGACCCCTCAATCAGCACTGGATCCCTACCTAAATGATCATAACTTTCACCTGGAAGACAAGGAAAGAAAATCAGTATTGGGTAAAAAAGCCTTACAGCTACCCATCCTCACCAGAATGGGGAGCCAATCTAGGGATACAGCTTGGTTGAAAACTGCAAAGTATACCTACCTGTTACATTATGGCTCTTAATCATTCAAGGACAGAATATGCCAGAGACTGTTAAGGAAATGCATTATTACCAAGACCTTAAGGAAAACATAACTGACTACTATTCTGCTTATCACATTCATCCAGGAGCTCGGAGCCTGGACTAACAAAACACTTGATAAGCAAACACTGATATTTGGCAGTGAACATCTGCTAGATTGCTTTGCTCTCTCAAAATAACAGGCACAAGCTCATGATCTCAGAGAGAAAGGATCTTGAGAAAGAACAAGTGTTTCACCCATCCTAATACAAGGATTCATGTAAAAGCTTGATGAAACTGGAAAATGGTGCTGTATCTTCAGAAGCAGAAAGATTTCTCAAAACCTAGCACCTAATTATTTACAATACAGCAAAAATTAGACAAGTAGTTTGAGTTAAACAGAACAAACTGGAGATGCCACCATGCTATGACTTAACAGCATGCAAGTACAAGCAAGAAACAAGCTAGGTTTCTACAGCAAGTACTTTAAACAGCTGATTTACTTCAGAAGCCCATCAGCAAGAGCACTGCAGCTTTCTCTTGCATTCCATTTCTCAACAGAGAAATAACACAACAGGATATAGATCAAAACATGACCAAGGAGAGTAATAAATTCCACAGTTGCATGTGATTTCATAAAATCATTTGGAGCAAAGCAGCTTGAGATTAAGCAAATACTACACAAAGCCCTGCCAAGAGTCACGTTTGCAATCAGAACAGTTAAGAGGTCATTTTTAAACCCACATTCAAAGAGGATTAGCCTGGAGTATAATTAAGAAAAAAACCCCTCGAGTTTCACACAAGGTCATCAGTTGAAGGTGCTTTAGTTGGGTAGAGTATATTGCATGCGTTTAAGTTGATGACATTACAGTTACTTGATATTTAACAGTTTCTCATCATGAAAGACGCCTTCTCACAAGACTGCATAGCAAACCTCATCTCTTTTCCTTGGACAAGACCATACTGGTTTAGCATTTTCTCTACAGTTTTGGTTTCTTTCCCAACACAAACAGCAGAAAAGCCCAAGCTTTGGAAGATGACCCTGGATACTCCAAAGTCTCTCTCCATTCTGAAGACAGTTAAATCATCACATAAACACCAAACTGACATACTTTATGAAATACCTGACTTAAATATCATTTGCTACCAGTTGATTCTAAGGACTGAGCAAATAATGACTTTCTCTGCCCTCAAGTAACATGACTTAGGCCACAGGAAATAGCTCAGGGAATCATAAAATCACGTAGGTTAAAAAGAGCCCTAGAGGTCACAGCAATCTTTTTAAAGCCAGTGAAAAGAAGCAGCTCCAAAAGCAGAACTGCTTGCAAAAAAGAACCAGATACACTTAGCATCACACAAAGGAGTTAAGACTTTCCCAGTTACAACATCATACAATAAAACCCAACCAGTTTCTTTTCTGTGTATACTACCCATTTTTTTCACTTTAAATAGCCCAATTACACCAGCATTTTGTTCTTTTTAGGAAAAAGAAAATTTTATTTTTCAAATGCTGCATTTTTCCAAAGTGTGAGGTACAAAAAAACACCCAAACAAGCAAAACCCAGCCAAGTTTCATGGGTTTGAATGTCAGCTTTATTTCAAGCTAAAAGAAGTTTCAGGCCTTCAAGTCATAGACTTAAATCTCTGTTCCTGTTTACAAAGAGTGACTGGGAGTAGGGGGGAAAACACAAAAGACCCAAACCACCAAAAACCCAAACAACAGCAAACCAGTGGAGTTCCTCACTCCAGCACAAGAAGTAAACGCACCCGGAGAGGGACAAACGGCCCTTAAGCACAGACAAAGCCACTTCCAACTTGAGTTGAAGCCTTTCATCTCTCTTTTGAGGATAACTACTACTACTTCAGGTGAAACAGCAGTCAGTGCTGTAGTGCCTACCCCACAGGAGGCCCATAACCCCTTCTCTATGTGCTTGAATACCTTTAGGCTATCTCTGCTGACAAAAAAAAAGAGCTTACTCATTCCTAGGGAACTGCCTCTATATAACATGTACCCAAAACATTAACTCTATTTAACATGTACCCAAAACAGGTCTTCTATTTAAAATTCACCCAAAGGATTTTGACAAGCTAAGGCACTGCCATGGAAATCAAGCCTGCACCACTAGCAGCCAGAGTCTCACATTCAGTATTAAAATGAGCTGCACCAACAGCTGCCCCTAAAGTCTTCCCTATTGACATCTACAAGCAATATTAGAGGGTTTTGGGGGTTTTTTGCCATTTACAGATGGAAAGCCAGCCTACTCCTAAGTTTAGGACCATCTGTTGTCTTCCTCATTTATCAGTTTACCTATTCATACACTATCAGTGATGACACCCTAGTCAATTTGCTACACTGGACAATAACATCCCAATGGCGGATAGCCTATAAGGAAATGCTGAGAGAATTAGGGTTGTTCAGCCTGAAGAAGGCCCAGGGAAACATTACAGCAACCTTCCAGTACCTAAAGCAGACTGACAAAAAAGACTTTTTAGTATGGTCTGTAGCAATATGACAAGGGATAATGGTTTTAAACTAAAAGAGAGTCAACTGAAAGTAGATACAAGGAAGGCATTTAAAATAAGGGTGGCGAAACACTTTTCACCCGTTGCCCAAGGAAGCACCAGAAGCCCCATCCCTTAAAACATTCAAGCTCAGGTCAGACATGGCTCTGAGCAACCCGATGAGTTGAACATATCCCTGTTCATCGCACTGGGGGTTAAAACTCGAACACCTATAAAAGCCCCTTCCAAACTAAACTACACTACGATTTTATGACTCCAGAACCCCATTGCACTCTTCTCCCATCTGACAACCCACGTAAGTTCTGCTATAAAAAGGCAGATTCCATTTGGTTGTTAGGGTCAACATGAACAAACCTTTTCCCCTACCTGCTTTTAGCCTTGCTTAAACAACCCAGAAAACATCAAACAGGACCTTCAGCGCTCACAGCACCTTCTCTTAAAGCCAGTACAAACAAGCAGGCCAACGGGTTAGACTCACAGCAGTGTTTACACAGGATTAAGCTCTCCCTCCTCTCTCCCAACACACGGGATCCACGTTAGCCCTTACTCACACAGGGACTCAGACCCAGCCCAAGCACAACCGCAGCTCCCAACAAAGGGCAAACACCCCGCGGGCAACACCGGTTGAGCACTGCCCCCCGGGGGCTCACGACCCTCCTCAGACCCAGCCTTCCAGCCTAGGTCACCCCGGCGGGCACAGGCCCAGCCTTAGGCCCCAGCGTCTCCGGCACCCAGACGAGCCCCCCCCCTTGCAGCCGCGCCGCCCTACCCGGGATAGCCAGGTTGGAGAGCGGGTAGGAGCGCAGCGCCGCCGGCAGCGAGCCCATCCAGTCCGCGTTACCGTCCGACACAGCCCCCGCGGCTCCCGGCCGCCGCCGCCGCCGGCCGCCCTGCTTCCCGCCCGGCGACCTCATGCCGGGCCCGAGGAGCCGGGCCGGGCCCGACAGCCTCAGCAGGGCCCGCGGGGTTGGAGCCGGTACCGGCAGCCCGCCCCCTTTATGTAACAGGTGCGGTGTCGTCACCGCGGCACAACGAGCAGCCATTGGCTGTAGGGTGCTGGCCCCGCCCCGCCGGTGGCGCGTCCTGGGGCAGTACGGGGTCGTGCGGTCCCTGTGCCCGCCGCTCAACACCGACAGCCCCCGCCGCACGGCTTCCAGTGCTGCACCCGGCGGGAGGAGAGGGAGCGAGGGCTGCGGCTGCAGGGATTAATGGACCTCATCACCTGAGATCCAGCTTCTCCCGAGCCAGCGGCGCTGCTTTTACCGTCGGTGGCACCTGCTGAGGAAGTCTGCAGATCCCCGTGGCTTTGTGCACCTGCACTGGGCACTGATAACGCTGTCGGGGTGTGCTCCCCTCTTTAGTGTGTGTGCGGGCACTCGTACATGAGTGTGTACTGGGATCATTCCTTGAGCTTGGATGTGATGCTGCTGTTGCACCGGAGAAGCTACCCCCAATACAGAGGACCAATGCTATGGGGCTTACAACATTGCCCAGTCCATATTAGCTGCAGCAATTTACACACTGCACCTGACAAGAGCCATCACTGCAGCAGAAGATTTAAGGAGCAAGGCAGGGCAGCCCCAATCCTTTCCACCTGCACAGTCAGTCTCATGCTCTGCCTTACACTGCGTTTAGCTGTGGGGTAAAGCATTTTGTCCAACACGGTTCCTGAATTTGCTATGATCCACATAATAAATCCTCTAAGACACTCTTTCTCCCTTGCATTATTAGGCATATTTGAAGGATAACGCTTTGTCTGTAAATTCTCTTAACTGCTTCTTACAAGTATCTGCAAACATACTATTTCCATACTCTTCACACAGGACATGGAGACAATTGGTTTATTCCACCATATGCTAGTGGAAAGACCCCAACAAACACTGCTCTGAAAGATAATTTTTCCCTGTCAAATTCATAAAGGCTGAAAACAAAATTCCAAGGGTTATATATCCTGAAAGTCCTCCATTTTGTCTGTAAGGAAGTATTTTTTAAATGAACAAGTTGCATGTTATTCACAGGATGCTTTCGTTAACATCTAGAAAAACTGCTAATTGAACTATATAGTATACATAGACTTAATGTATCTGTCAATTCATATATGTTGACTGTGTATATTCACCTAATACAACCATAATCTATCTTCCATACATCTGCATTATCCTTTTCAAGGAAGTGCACAAAGATGTTTTGTGTTTAAAGCTTTGATACTGAACAATCTTTAGAACAGTGCAATTTTCTTTCAGGTTCTTATGTTCTTTTAGGTTTAAAGGTAGGTTTCTACAAGGCACTCCTGACCTAGGACACCTCACACTCAAGGAGGATCATGGAGGGTGGGTTTGGCATGCATTTGGCTGTCCTGCAGCCCTGCTCCCCTTTCCCCCTCCCATTAGAACCATGTAGTGCACTTGCCTCTGATGCAGGACTCAAATGCTACTCAAAGCCATACATAATGGGATCATACACTTTTCCTCTTGTGATTAAATCTGTATCTTCAACTGAAAGGCAGACTGTTACGTGAGAGCTCTCACCCATGCTCCTGCAAGTTTATCTCCTTTAAATGACTACTGTACATTACCCTCTTTCTCACATTCCCACCATCGCAGCTTGGGACCACCCAGCAAACCAGTGTGTGTGAACTCCTTAAACACAGTTGGCAACCACGGCTGTTTCACGGTGTAGCCTTCTAGGATGGGAAAGCTCTGCAGAACAGGGTTAGCCATTTCACCAAAGTTGATATGTTCTTGAGGACGTCTTTGTGTCTTTGGGGCAGTACTTTGCTGTAGTCAATGAAACTGTAAACACTGAAGCTGTATTCTAGAGCCAAAACAACTAGAGCTGACCACTGTACTCCTGATGTCCTTGCCAGGCCTCATACTGCATTTGTCATCTTTCAAATGACATGAGGAAGATGGATTGTGTATGGCAGTGTCTGAAGGGGAGCAGGCAGGGTGTGCACTGGTATGGAAAAAGGAGTCTAATCGACTCCACCACAAAAGCAGGTCTTGGCGGTCCTCTGCCATCAGGTCAGCTAGAAAAGGGGAGGGTAAACTGGGGAGAAAAAGAGCCTCAAACCTGCCCCCTTCAGAGCCCCCCAAAAGTCTCTGGCCCTTTGCAATCACTTTTTAACGTGACAACATTGGGGTATTTCAGTGCTACCACGGTGACTGTCTCACTCATTCACAGTTACATTCAGCATCCCCATCCTATGTCATGCAGCGTGAGTATGCGTTTAAGATGGTTTCTAAACCTCCAAGCTGCAAAGGACATTTGGAGTGTGTGGGTTACCAACAGCTCGAAACCAGAATGAGGAGGGAAAGAGGAAACTTCAGCTGGGAGCATCAGATGCAACACACACATATTTGTCTGCAGTAATCACTATCAGAACTCTTTTATGGTCCAAAACCCCTTCCTGTGCTTTTCTAGAAAAGAACAACATTAAATTGCCCATTCTTTTCCCCAAAACCTCAACCTCTTTCCATTTCCACAAAACTCTGTAATTTTATTCTCTAGTCAGTACCGAACCCTGCCATAATGAACATTAATTGCAATGGCCAGAGGGAACAAATGTGCATTAATAATACAATTCCATTTTCTGCAGACTAAACCCACAAATTAGCTGGGGTCTTGTCACTTGAGACCATTCAACTATTCCACTTCAAGCATGTTTTTAAGTGGCTGCAACAATGAATACCTAAGGAGGGAGAGAAAATACCATACTATTGACATCTGTTTTGTAAAGTCTACATCAAGGTCAGTAGTTGTTGGATTTTTCCATGCTGCTGTGGAGCATTCATATGTGAATCACCTTCAGCAGTGAGGATGGCTTGACTAAAACTTTACTATCTCTTTTTCCCTGTGGATTACGTAGCCATATTTATCCCTTATGTAGGTTTACTGAAAGAGTTCAGCTATTCCCTTGTGCCAGAGTACAAGCCCACATCTTGGGCATTCCAGACAACCTACCAGCTGAGATCCCATTCCCACAGCCCTAACCCTCCTATTTTCAATACATAGTCAAAAGATTAGCTGTGTGGATCATGCTGATGCTGTTCAAGCACTAAAAGGCATACGGGGTTTGCTGTTAGTCAATTCCAAACACACAAACGTGCTTTCTTTGGCTTTTAACACATGGCTCACATACAGAATATGAAGCCAGAACAATGAACTTTTAAAAGTGCTTCAAAGCAACAGAAAACAAATTGATAACATCAAGTGTTACAGGGACCTTAGCCTCCTTCTCCTTATCGTGTTGGATGCCCTGATAACATGTGTCCCATTATTCAACAGGGTGCATTGCTACTGTTAAAAAGCTTTCGGTTCGTGTTTTCAAAGTCTTCCGAGTCCAAAATCTACTGTGCCATGTAAATTCCAGATCCTTAGTGCAATTTATCAGCAGACAATAGATCAAATGGGGTTTTGAAATGGCTTCTGTGTCATCTGCATATTTTAAAGGTCACTTTGCTACTGATGAGAGGAAAACTGCAGGATTCACTCTCACAGAGAGAAACTAATTGCTCAACATTTCATGTAAGTATATTGAGACTCCTCCAAGCTGTTCATTACCATTTTTGCCCTGACTTGTAATGGAATTATTTAACATTTAAACCCATCAGACACACTTAATCACAAACCTCTGCAGACAGTGCTGCATTTAAAACATGGCTTCTTCAAGTGCAGTAGACTAAATAGCAGTGTTCATTTCCCTTTTTACAGCAAGTCAAAGAGCCACTGTTACAATCACAGCACTTTTGCACTTCCTAAGTATATTGCAAACACTTAGATGTCTATCACATAATATACCCTTTACATTATTGACTTCCCTCCTTTTTCTGGCCACCACTCACAGCCTCAGTATCAATTCATATATTACCCACTTCTGTCTCCCACCTTTGCTCCCTTCTTCAAAGCAAGCCCTTGGCATCCGCTACTCTGTTTGACAATAGCGAGCTATTCAATACTTCATTTACACCACATGAGGGTGTTTCAAGCTGTGCAGGATGCCAGAGTTAATTTGGAAGTCCTGTTGTCTGGAAAGGAACCAAGAGGCAAAAAGACACTTTATTTTCTTACCGATTAAAAATCTTACTGGGGCAACCTTGCACAAGAGACTTTGAAAGGAGAAAGATGAAGCCTCCCGTGCCAGATTGGAAGAGGATGCTTTAAAGAAGATGTTTTAAACAGATGGCAGAGGCGTTTTAAAGACATAATCCCATGCTCCCTGAATTCAAGTAATCTTTGCTCAAGACTTCCCCGAGCTTTGTCTTGTCCTTAAGGAATCATGTAAAATGTGATATGATTTCATATTATTTCCAGTAAAATCTCCTTAGACAGGATTAGGTAATCATTATCCCCCTGCAGAGCTCTTTAGAAGCTTTCCATTGGCTCCTTGCTCAAAGTTAATTGCAGAGTCAGGAAGAATTGGCTACTAACATAAACAATATATAAAACAAATCTTCCCCTTCCTGTACTGCTTCTTCTGGAGTTTAAGCATACACAGATCTGTCCCATGTTTGTCTGCTCTGATAAGCGATGGCTTTAAATCCAGCAAAGCCTGCATAAGGTAACTCATACCCTGTTGTGGTCAGCAGGTATCATTTCTGTACACAGCTTTTTAAAGCAAATACATACATAAAGAGGAACCCCGAGCACCTCACAAGGCTTCCAACACAGCTGCAATGAGGAAAGCATCTCTCTATAAGAGAAAACTCTGTCGGTCTGTATTAAGATGGTCTTTTCCCCCAGGAAATCCCAGGTGCCAAAGACTATTATCAGCAACAGGTAACATATGAGCTGGGCTCTGGGATGGCCAAGCAGCCTGTGCTCTCTCATCGCCTGCTCCCAGGCACTGCCACACTGCAAACTATAGGGGTGCTTCTTCAATAAGCAAGCCCAGCTTAATTCATTTACGGGATCAAAAGGCGCCTTGTAAGAAAAGCCACTGCAATGCATGTTAAAAGGAGGCATGGTTCAGAGGCACAAGGTCATTCAGGAGGAATAAGGCTTGGTGCGGTGGCTGTCAGGCATGCGAGGACCAGAGCATCCTCTAGGCTCACAGATGTCCCCTCCGCTGCTGAAGAGATGGAAGCCAGGCTGAGGCAGAGGACACCCATCTGCCTCATGTACCACAGGGCTGGGGCTGGCAGTCATTCCCTGCCTGCGGTTAGCAGGACCTGGACACAACAATCGGGAATGGGAATTGGGAAGTGCTGGGTAAAGTCTCTCTCTTCACTGAGTCCTGGTGCTGCCGCACAAGGCACATCAGTAACTGAAAACAACCACAGGAAACAAACTGCTTGCTTTCATCCTCTCCTCACCCCCTGCAACAGTGTGCTGTCTCCCCAGAAGCAGATGAAGGCCACTTGCACACAGAACCCCCTTGCTGCTTAGCTTTCCAATGCATTGCTCTTACAGCTGTGTAATGCACATATGAAAGCCCATATCCAGCAGACACAGCTTATTTCACAGTATTGCAGCTGTGTTCTGTGTAACCTCAGGTCTGCTTTACAGGTTTTGCTGTGTTACAGGTTTGCATTTAGCAACACTGTGCTGACTTTGGATGGGGTAGAGCTCAGTTTGCTCATAGTAGCTGGTATGGGGCTGTATTTTGGGTTTGTGCTGGGAACAGTGCTGGTCACACAGGGATGCTTTAGCACCTGTAGTGCTTGCACAGAGCCAAGGCCTTTTCTGCCTCTCACCCCATCTCACCAGCGAGTGGCTGGGGATGCACATGAGGTTGGAAGGGGGCACAGGTGGGACAGCTGACCCCGCCTGACCACAGGGATATTCCACACCATGAGGCATCATGTTCAGTATATAAAGCCGGTGGAAAAAGAAGGAAGAGTAGAATGTTGGGAGTGATGGTGTTTGTCTATTCAAGTCACTGTTAACCTGTGGTTGAATCCCTGCTTTCCCGCAGATGGCTGAACCGCTGCCTGCTGATGGGAAGTGGGGAATGGATCCCTTGTTTGCTTTGTTTCAGTGCGTGTCTTTTGCTTTACCTGTTAGAGCGTCTTGATCCTGACCCAGGGGTTTTCTCACTTGTACCTTTGGATTCTCTCTCCCATCCCACAGGAGGGAACGAGCGAGCAGCTGAAGGGGCTGAGCTGAGCTGCTCAGCTCAAAGCAGAGACCCTGTACAGCAGCCTTCTATACCCATGAAACAAGCTTCAAACACGTTACTCTTATAGAAGAGCTTTCCTGTCACTCCCATAGTGACGCTTCTGTCATTCCCTGTTTTCAAGACCTCAGGGGTAGTTTCCCAAGTGGCTTAAGCCACACTTGAAGCATCTTTCAAAAGGTAACTTTATCTGGTCCAAGTTATTCCAGGATTGGAATAAACACCCAAGCCCAAGCTGGAGGGTTTGAGCCTACACACTGGGGCAGCAGATGCCAAAAATAATGGCTTTGGAGTTGTTTGCGGTGTTTTTTTGTCCTGTTTAAGTTAAAGCAGGGGTAAACTTTGAACCCAATCACAATTCTTGTTACGTTTACCCCAGTGAGCAGCGGGTGAAGCCAAACAGAAACAATCGTGCACAATTTAGCTTCATTAAAATGAAAGGATGGAAACGGGGGCTTCCAGGTGGGGATTTTCCCCCGGTCCCACATGTTCGCCCTCTGCAGATGGAGGGGAGGGCAGGCATCCTCCTTATCCCGGTCCATCAGCCCCTCTATGCCACGCCGCCACCCCCCCCAGCAAGTCCCGGGGCCGCGCTCGCCGCCGGGCGCGGTGCTGTGGCGCCACCTGCTGTTCAGTTTGGGGAGCGCGGCTGCGGAGCGCTCGGGTGTTCCCTTGGCTCGGGGGGAGCTCCAAGGAATGATGCTCTGGAGAGGCTGGAAGTGGTCCTCAGACAGGCGGAAGTGGCCTGGAGGTCTCTGTGTAGCGGAGTCACGTTTATGGAAGCAGTATCCTTTGGGGCGGGTTTGGAGGGGAGCCGTACGGAGCTCCAAGTGGCTCTCCTTGCAGCCTGGCTCTGTTAGCAAGTCGTGGTGTGTTCCCAAAGGCAAAACCTCAGTGCCAGAGGGAGCATCTCCGACCTGAAGCAACCGTGGGGATTAAAATAGCAGAGAGGATAAAGCAACCCCTCTTTGACACTGTGCTATGGAGTCTGCTATTCTCTTCTAATGATAAGGAAGCAAGCTGTGCTCTCAGCATCCTTTGGAATATGGCTATCCAGCTTGCTTTTTTATCCTGACTTCCTTGTTTAAAAGCAGCAAGCTGCCTTCTTCTGCAGTGATTGAGAACATGAAAAGTTAAAATACATTGCTTCTACAAACCCGTACAGACAAGAAACACTCTAATATTGAGCCTTCCCTGCAAAGTCAGTACAGTTTTGTGGGGAGGAAGGCGTTTTCTGTTCAGCACAGATATTCCCTTAGGGATGGATTTAGGGCTGCTTATGCCATAAGGTAAATAATAGAACCAAATGCTTCTAAAAGGGTCGGTCAGATCATTCCTTCCAGTAAGCCACTCATTCATCTGCAGTCCCAGGAAATACAGTGCTCCAAACCCTGATACTCATTGACCCGCGTTTAGCAGTAAATAAAGCAAATCCCTAAACCAGAATACCAATTTTAAGCTTGACATGGTTGAGGTTTAGTTGATTTGCATTAATTACAGAAATACCTTCGTGTTAACAATACACTTCCCAACAAGCTTGGAGGGACGGTTTCTTGGCTGGCTGAAGGTAACGTAAGACCACACTGCTGCCAAAAGCAGTGCTCCTGCTGCAGATCCGGCACCTTGCATTGGTGACCACACGGCTGCTGACCTGGTTGGGAGCTTTGGGATTCCCACTCTCAGCATGGATTCTTTGTCATGAGTGAAAATGCAAGGAGCACACAGCCCTGGCAGGATGGAATCATAGCATGGTTTGGGTTGAAGGGACCTTAAAGCTCACCCAGTTCCAACCCCTGCCACGGGCAGGGACCCCTTCCACTGGAGCA
>JBCJKH010020998.1:5088-20872 GCA_039877255.1 Loriculus beryllinus | reverse complement strand
GGGGCTTGGAGCAAGCTGCTCCAGTGGAAGGGGTCCCTGCAATCCCGTGGCAGGGGTTGGAGCTGGAGGAGCTTTAACCTCTTTTTGAAGTCAAACCACTCTGGGGTTCTGTGAAAAGCAGGGAGTGTTGATCATGGTGTGACCAAGAGTGACGCAGATGACTGACTGCCACTGCAGCACTTGTATCTCTTCTGGTTTTGCACTTGTTTTTCAGAAGGGATTCCTGCTCAGAGGGAGGCATTCAGCATTTTACACTCAGTTTAGGTTGCACACCCAGGAAACCTGCATTAAAAAATACACAGAGAAAAACTTGGCAAGTCGTTTTTCAAAATCGCAATTCACTTACTGCTGGTGTACTCTAAGCAGGCACACTTGAGGCATGAAAGCAATAAGAACCTGTCTGGAGACTCTTCTCTGCATTTCTTGATGGAGCATTTGAAAAGTACAAACATGAATAACAATGAAATGGTAAAATTATAATGGAGTGATTTGTACTTCAGTTTTCCTGTGCTTTTTAAGCTGTCAATAATCCAGCACATCCCATGTTTTAAAAACAAGATGTATTTTTTTGCAATCATGAGTCTTGCAGATTAACTCCTTCTGGAGTTTGCTGCTTTCAGTCCCTTTCAGGAGCAAACAATTCTGTCCCTGGATGTTCCTGGTTTGGTATCTTTTGTCTCTCCATTAGTGTCTCAGCAGCTTCTTTCAGCCCAGTCTGCATCAGCAGGGGAGATAATGCTGGGCTGGAGCATAACAGGAAACAGAGTTTGACTTTGTCATTCTGGTTGAAACTGGGTGAGCTTTAAGGTCTCTTCCAACCCAAACCATTCAATGATTTGATGATATCGGTGAACTTTCAGACACGCTAAATAGTCCAGATGTTGGTTAGATGCAACCTTTCACCTTGCGGTTGAGCTACTGTGGAGCATCTTAGGAGTATCTGCTGGGATCAGATCCCATCACGTCGTGGAACATGTGAATTGGAAGTAGTAAAAAATGAGGCTTCTCAATTCAGTTCCCAGTTGGATGAAATGTTTCTGTTTTCAGGTGTGTTTTCAGGTTCTTCTAAGGAAAACAAATACATTCAGTAGAAAACAGCTTCTAGAGGAAAACTGCAAGATGGTTTGTGACCATCCTTTAGTCATCAAATCTAGTTGACTCCACATGCACGTGCACACAGCAGATGGGCTGAAGGAGGAAAGGGGCTGTTTTTAACGCGGCTCTTTTCCAACTGAGCCCACACATTAAAAACAAATATAATTTGCATATCATTCAGCTGCTTGGAATTCCCACTTGTATAGGAAGGTATGTGTCTTCAGTTTCTTTTTCATTCCGGTGAAATAAATCCTTTCCTGTGCAGGATTGTAAGGCTTTCTCTATGTTTGGGTATGCAGGAGCTGTTTCATATCAGCTCACGTGGTGTATGAAAGGCATCTTGCAGGAATAGCCTCACTTGGTTATTTTTAGGAGGAGGAGGAGGATGGCATCAGCAAAACCACTAGAGATCTTTTCTACCACTGTATACACATCTCTGAAGAGAAGCAGCTCGTTGCTGCCTCATGAAAGCAGGAATTGGAAACCTCACACAGGCTCATTTAATCACACAGATGCTTTTGCCAACATTTCCACCTTCCTGGGCAAGATTTGTTCTCTTTTCTGTGCAGAAAACCTTTGCTACAAGAATTGTTTGGAGAGGAGGATGGGAGGGGGGAATCAACTGCTGGACTAAGTAAATATGTCAAGGGACATTACAGGCTTCCCTGATGGCACACTGGGAGATGTTGGATGTTTTGGGAGGTGCAGGAGTGAGCAAACTGATTGCTTCTCGGGGGCAAGGCTGATATCTGTGTGTCTGCATCTGCTTCATTCTCATTTATGGAATCACGTAACAGCCCTGTTGTCTCCTAGGTAGGATGATGGGATACAAAGAATGTGAATGTGATAAAGATAACTTGTTTGCGTTAGTAGCACTTAAACACTGAAAGCCTGCTCTAGAGTGTGTTGAGGGAGACATGCTCATATTTGTAGCAAACTTGGCTTAAGGGGAAGTTTCTCACTATTTTGGTATGCAAAACAGAAAGTTGAAGGAGGGCAGAGGGTTATTTGCCATCACAGCTGGGTTTGAAGATCTGGGAATGAGAATGAATGATGGTGAGTCTGAAAATGGACTGGTGAGTGTGGGACATTGCTGGGTCCTTTGTTGGGTGTCCGAGGAGTCTTGAGTGTGCGGGATCTTCCACATCATTGTGGGCAACAAAGAAGGTTCCTTGTGTAGAATTCTGGGTTTATTTATGTCTTTAGAGAGAAAGGGTGAATCTTGTGGGAGATAAAGTCCTTCTTTTCCAGTCATTTTGATTTCAGTTCATCGTTAGGTGTTTCTGATAGTCCCTTAAAGCCCATACCATTTGTGTTTCCCTTCTATCTCCATTAAACCCCCACATTTAAGAGGTTTTATTCTAGCCATTGCAATCACACACTAAAGGAGAGGCTGTCTGCTTTGGGTGCCTGTGTCGCTATAGAATTAACTCTGTGTTTAGCTCTTGCTGCTTTAGTTGGGGCCTCAAGCAAGAAGCATGTTTGGGGTGTGCTCTGCAGACTTCAGAAAGTTAGGAACCGAGGAAAGCAGGAGCTGTGCTACTCTCACAGAGCAGAAATGGGTTTCATTTCCCAGCTTTTCCCACTCAGATCTACCCAAGCTGGAAATACGTTGAAGGTCAAAGACTGATGGAAGAAAAAGGGGAAGCAATTTTGGCCTTTACACAATTTTCTGCTTTCATCAGCTCCTAAAAGTTAGTTTCTCTTTTCCTTAATAGAGCTGTTTATTGGTGGAGATGGGTTGGAAATCTCCTAGAAATAAACCTACAAAGCAAATGAAAACTTTCCTTTTAACTTCTTGGCTGAATTGCACCTTTTTTGCTCTGCTTCTGGCAAAAAAAAACCAAACCACTGGAAAAACCTGGCTGTGACCAGTGAACCATGATGGAAAAAACTGAGGCTTTGCTGCTTGATTTCCAGGTATTATCTGGTGTCTCTCCATAGGCAACAAACGTCTCATTGACTTGGAGAGGCGGGTTTTGGGTGAAGATAAATGTATCTGCTGGTATGTTTGCAAATGCTCCTAAGATGATTCAAGAAGAATATTGAGGAGTTTGACCAAAAGTTTGTCCAAATCTACAAGTCATTTTCCATTTAGTTCCTTGAGCCCGGAGTCCTTCATATGGAGTGAGCTTTTCTCTGTGGTGACTGATACAGCACAGGCATAATTCATAATTATCCAGTTCAATACTCTGCGTGATTTCTGGGAAGATTTAGGTTAGATCTTAGGCAGAAGCTCTTCCCTGTGAGGGTGCTGAGGCGCTGGCACAGGGTGCCCAGCGAAGCTGTGGCTGCCCCATCCGTGGCAGTGTTGAAGGCCAGGTTGGGCACAGGGGGTTGGAGCAAGCTGCTCCAGTGGAAGGTGCCTGCCAGTGGCAGAGGCTGGAGCTGGATGAGCTTTAAGCTCCCTTCCAGCTCAAACCAGTCTGGGATTGTATACGACAGCTAATGGAGTGAGGCTTGTTCGAGGGTTTGGGAAGCCAGAGGATTCACCTGGGTATGTTTTGTCTACACCTAACTGGTATTAATGGCTATCACTAGTCATGGTCCAAATAAAGCCTGAGCCTCAGAACTTCTCCCAGCTTGCCGTGTGTGTGAAGCTGGGATTCCAAGTAAATTTTGCACTCCTACTATGTGCTGAAAGGAAAATGCACGTGATGGTGTGAAATCAGTGGTGAGCCTTGGCGCCTTGCGTCAACTTAGACTGGTTTTGTAAATGGTGATAAGGGTTTAAGCTGAAGGCCAAGTAAGCCCTGCTTATGTCTAAACTGTTTATGAAAAGCTACTGTGAAAAACCTTGGTGAAGTTCTGGAACAAAATATTTGCAACTCTGGGATATAAATGAGCCGCTCGTGGGAAACAGAATGAATAAGAGGAATAGTATTTCAAATGAATGCTTGCTCTCTGCTCGCCTGCCTCCTTCAAGCCAAGGGGATGTGCAGCAGAAAATGCCTAGCAAAAGAGAATTCTGCTCCCTAACGGGGCAGAGCTGCTGTGTGAAATTGGGATGAAAGCCCCAATTGCTATGGGCTGAACAGGGAAGTCAGCTGGATGTGTTCTGTATAACCAGGGGCAGGGCAGAAATGTCACAGCACTGCAGTCTGCAGGGTCACTGGTGCTTTTAGGGCTTTCACGGTCCTTTCCATGGCTCAGGATCGAGTGAGGCTCGAGACCTGCTGCCTCCTCATTCAAGGTCTTCATGCTTTCCCCTCTCTGGTTTTCTGTAAGAGGAGTCTTGCATTTTGACCGGCTAAAAGGCAAAAGACATTGCCCCTTTTCACAGACTGATTTTATATTTGTGTCTCATTAGCACTTTGAGTGTGAATAAATGATTGGCTCCTGGAAATTCATTGAAGTTTTAATTGCCTTTGCTTTACTGGCAGAGAACTATCTCAGCATCTTCAAGCCTGTATTCTACCACTTCCTGTAAAAAGGCCTTTCTCTGAGAGGCCTCTTTGGTGCTGATGCTTCCTAATAAAAGCTGTGAGTCTTTAAATGAGCTTTCTGCCTTGCAGCTTGGCCCCTGGTTCAGTCCTCCCCCAAAATCAGGGTGACTTGACTTCTGGTAGAGGAAGGGCAGCTGCTTTTGTATTAAAACCATGTCTTGGGCTGCATCCCCACAGCGTGAGCAGCAGCTCAGGGAGGGGATCCTGCCCCTCTGCTGTGCCCTGGGGAGACCCCCCCTGCAGCCCTGATCCAGCTCTGGGGCCCTTAGTACAAGAGGGACATGGACCTACTTGAGTGAGGGCAGAGGAGGCCATGGAGATGCTGCGAGGGCTGGAGCAGCTCTGCTCTGGAGGCAGGATGACAGAGCTGGGCTTCTGAAACTTTCCTGGATTCATGAGCAATTTACAGTTATTCTGCCAGACGGGACTGAAATCTGTGTCTGGGATTTTTGTGAACTTGTTTAGTTTATAGTGTGCATTTATTCCTTTTTATCACTTTTTCTTCTCAAGGTCTAAGGAAGACCCTTTAACCTGTTTCCTGAGCCGTAAAACTGGGTAATACCTGCTATATATTAATCTACCTCTCATCGAAAATTAATTCACTGCTGTTATAAAGTGCTTTGAAAAGTAATATTAAGTAGTAGGTGTTACCTGTCTTACTGAAACACTGAAAAACATGTGCTTTCCATAGGGTAAAAAGATTTAAGACCATTTTGAGGCAAAACCTTATGGAATGGTTATCCTTCCATACAACCTGTATATAAGATGCTCTGGAAAATCCATAATGCCAAATCTTTTTCTCTAACATACCTTTTGTTAAAATAGTGAAGTTGAAATCCATTTTATAAAGTTGTACTGTACATTGCCAATGCTTAAATGCTAAGGTGCAAATAGAGAACGCCAAGTAAAATTCATCACCAGATTTGGTGTCAAAAATTAGCCTTTTTTTCAACTGTTAATGAATGCTTTTGGGTCCTTAAGAAATTACTACTGCTCTTCACACTGGTGTTGGCTGGTTTTTCTCATCCGTGGCAGGCACTGAAGTGTGCGACAGAAATCCCCTCTTCATAAGTGTTCTGAATGAGCTGCTGGTGGTTGTGTATGAAGTGTATGGTAACAGTGGCAGAGGTTTCTGTTCATTAATTCCCAGCTTTGGTAATGAAAGAGACAAGATCAATAAAAGTCATTGGACTCTAAGCACGTTTCCATTGGATGCTGGATGAATGAAGTGTGCATTGAAGTATGAGCTCAGCAAACTGAATAGGAGTTCAGCAGTGCTGCTGTTCAGTCTCTGCTCAGCTGTGTTCTGTGCCTGGTCCTGGGACTTGACACCCCAAGGAGCCTGGGCTGGTTCGTACTCTAGGTCAGCAGCAGCCCGTGGCTAGTGGAAGACAAGCATATCCATGCTGTGTTGTGGCATGGGATTGTCTTGGTTTATGTGCCTATGCAGCAGTGGGCACTTTGAGTTGAAAAACAAACCCCAAACTGTAGGTGAACAACATGGTGAGGGATAAACCTCAGCTCACTTATGTGCTTTCGTCTAATGAGCTGTTCATGTTCTCAGGGCCAGTTTGGTGGTGAATGATGTGGTTTCTCCTGAAGTTTTTTTGTTAGACAGAATAACTGAAAGCTGGATGCTGTAAGGTTTATCATGCTGTGGTCTATTCCAGGCTGTGATGGGATTATTGGGATTGATGTCCTTCTTGGTGTCCATCCTCCTCACAGCTGCTCTAACTGCCTCCATGCTAACAGCCATGTGTTACTCTGCCATCAGAGGTCTCTTTCAGCCTGTGCTCTCTCCTGTCCCTCTGGATAGTTTTCAATAGGGCCACTCTGTTTCTTTGCTGCTGGGTATGTCTGCAGACATTTTTGCCTCTTTGCCAAGCAGTTTTAGCTTTAAAGGTCTGAAAATGGGTCAGCTCACAGTTGTGATAAGACGTATCTGAAGCATGTGGAATTACAATATGGTCACAGTATTTACTTCTCAGTAATGCTGGCAGAAATACAAACACTCTCTGCAGAATTAGGTGCATGAGGACTTGTGGCAAACACGTGGTTTCTGTGTGGTAAGCAGCCTGGGGAGCTGGGATCCTCACCATGCTGCTGGATATGCTGCTCCTGGGACCCTGCAGACCAAAATGCTGCAGCTGGTTTTAAGACTGGGATGGATTTAGCACAGCAAGATAAGACACTCCTTGTCCCCAGGCTCTGCTGCATAAAGCAAGCCTTAGAGAAGGTTCAGCTCAGACCCAGATCCACTGAACTGAAGTTGTGTGAGACTTTCCATCCAGAGAAGAGTGAATATTTGTAAAAGTGCTTTTTTGAGGATTATACAGGCATGCCCACCACTGGCACTGTGGGTCCTCTCTGTATGCATTGTGCGTGGCATCATAAATACTACCTGTATCACCTGAGTTTTCCCCCACCTTAATAGGCAAGAGAGATGTCTCGGGAAATGCCTTTGTATAGCACACGGTGAGACAGAGAGTGGCGTCTGTTCAGGATGCCTGAGGTACAGCCTAGGAAAAATGTGCATGGCGTTTGCTTCTGCTGTGAATTCTCTTGCTCTGTGAGTCTTCTGACTCATTTTCTTCTCTAAAACTACACTTAATCTCCAAATATCAGCAAGTTATTGATTTATTTTATTTTTGTGCCAGGCTGACAGAAAGTATCCTCCTCCAGCTAATGGTTAGGATGCAGTTTTAGCAGCACATATCAAAGTGCTTGCCTTGACTGACTCGTCCCAAATTGCTCTCCAGCATCTTATTCTCCTCTTTTGGCCTGCAAAAGTAAGATTGGAAAGAAAGAGAATTTGAGCATTGCTGGATAAATTTTGCCTGAACCAGACAATTTCATAAAAAGCTGTTGTCCCTATCGAGGAGAATCAGATCTCTCTTCATAGAGACAAAAACATGCTCCTGATTTATTTTATTACATCACCCATGTCTTTGTTAACCCTGGTCACCTCGACCTCTTTCATGGCAAGAAATGCTCTTAGTTCTCAGGAAAGGCCTGTGAGGAATTGAATTCTGTTTGGTTTACAAGAAGCTGCAGATGGGTTCAAAGGAAACACAGAGCCTGATGTTCCAATAGGAGGATTTTATCCAATAATAGTTCAAGTGCAGAGAGGCTGTTTCAGAAGTGGCTGCTTGGAGATGAAGGTTCAGCTTCTACTTCAGTTAGGCCTGCGTAGATAACTTCCCTTAAGTGGAAAGCTTAGAATATCCCAGTATATTATGGCAGTATAATATATCTCGGTAATATCTCACTGTATATATACAGTGATTTAAATGCATCTTAATTAAAGCATTTATTAATTTACAGATGTTTCCCTTTTAATTATACTTTTGAAACAACAAAAAAGGCAGAATTTTCCTTAAAATACTAAAGGCAACGTTTTTCTTGTGCTGATACAGGAACACAGCATGTGTGAATTTACCCCTGTATCTGCCTGTATAAAGAAGAATGATAATTGCAGTTTTCTAGGTAGAATTCAGCAAGTTTGCATGTTTGAGTCTTACAAATCGTACTTTAAAGCATGAATATTGAAGGAAAGAAAATTCTGGTGGCTTTCAGCTGGCTAAGAGCATGTAAAAAGCAGCCTAATGTTGAAAGCAGAAAGAAACAATGCAGGTCTGAGCTGTAAAGTGGAAGAGGCAGAGTAAAAATACAGCTTTTGAATCTCTTTTAGGAAAAGAAAAACCCTAAACCACAACAACCCAAACTTTTTGTAGGCTGAAAGGCCTTTTAGGAGTATTTCTGTAGCAGTCCTAGTGTTTGAGAATCAGTGCCGGAAGCTATATATCTTTCTGAAGCTATTTCTGTTAACTATTCAGTAAGTAGTTTTGGCTTTAAAAGGTATATTCTGATTTTTTCTATATGCTTATATTGTGTTATGCTAATGAGGTATTAAAGTTTTACCTAAAACTGTGTATGAATTGTAGAGGGGCAGGGTAGCCTGCTCTGAAATGTGGGCTCTGTGAGGATGTTTCTTGGTATTTAGGTAAGGATTTTAGCAGGTTTTCTGTGGCAGTATTTCAAAGAAAAAAGGGTAAAATAAGTCAGCCTCTGACAAATATTTGGATGTTTTGATCTCTGTTTTTGAAAGGTTCTTATTACATCATGGTCGGTTTGTATCTAACAAATACCTTGTTCTTTAGGGTAGGCTTTCTTTAAACGCTAAATGATATGGTTTCCTAGCAGCAAATCATATTTAAAGATATGCACCTATAAACACTTCAAGATAGTTTCAACCAAAATTGTAACCAGGTAAACTTACAGCTGAGAGTATTCCCCTGCCAAATATCTTACTGCACATCCTGTAGCAGTTACGAGCAGCATTTTTCATGCCTCTTTATTGTCAGATGCTGGCATACTGGTATTCTGGGATGAGACTAAACGGAGAAAGATCTGGTGTTCGCTATAATGGCTGTCAAGTGTAAAAGTTGCTCAAGGAATCTGCATCTCAAAAATGAAGGGTTTTGTCATGTGAGATATTTTGGAGTTTCATTTATAAACAGATGAGGCTGAACACACTCAATAAGTAAGCTTTTCTCTAAACAGAACACGTCTGAGTATTTGTCACCTGTTTGGAGACTCATACTGAACTACATAGTATACACTGGGGAGAAAGAATCCTCAGTGGAACTAATCAGAACTGTACTTACAGTGTAGTGACTGCAGTGTAATGGCTGGAAATGTTTGTAAGTGGGACAAATATATGCTCTTAGACTGTCTTAAGTATTTAATACAATCATACTTTTACTGCGCTCTGTAGTATTGATCTGTATCCTTTGCTTCCAAGATGCCAAATTCCATCCTTCCCCTGTACTTGAGAAATCCAGCTGAACTAGAGGAATAGATTCAGGCAGGGATGCTACTGCTCTCTCAGAGAGGCAGGAATGCAGAGCTCCATAGCCGTTAAACCTGCTAAGCATAGTTAAGTGCTCTATGTTGTACCCAGGCTGTTCTCCCTGTTCCCCTGTTGTTAGACCCCAGTTATTTATTGTCCTGTATTTCAAGTTAGTGGAAGTCTTCTCTGCTTGACTGTAGTTTGAAGGTGCCGGAGGATCTGAAACTCAGCACAGTACTGAAACCACGTTGTGCTGGGCTGACACCAGCTCTAACAATGCCTCAGTAATAAACCTGAGTAAAAGCACTGCCTCTGAGAGCAGCAGGTAATGACTGTCAACATGGAAGGATTCAGAGAAAGACATAGTCTTAAATACATAGATCTGTTACTTGAATGAAATAAAATTGCTATTTTGGGCAGTTCCTTGTTTATAAAGTATCTTATGAAGCACTTAGTTTATAGAGTATATGAGGAATAGCTGGAAAACGCCCTTGAGACTAATAAAGAAATCTTTCTATAGTTATTTGTGTCTGAAAAGCTCTCTGAAGCTGCAAAGAAAGGGTGTCTTTTAGGATTAAAAATTTGTTTTGGTAGAAAAGCTACATAGGGGGAAAGCAAAGGATTCTCAGAGAACATGATTTTGATGCCCAATTGCAATTTCCAATAGCTGATCCCTTGGAAGAACTTCAGCATGTTTTAATGACAGTCAGATCATGTTCTTTCTGCAAAGAAAGCCATTTCCAAACCAAATGGCACCACTGTGCTATATTGTTTGCAGTTCCAGCAGTGATATTGCTGTTAGAATTGCCATCCCATAGGCTTTAGCTGACCCTAAAGCACATATGTCTATCTTTTTATATGCCAAACATACTGAGGCTACTGACAATTGGAGTGGGTGCAGAAATGGTTTTCAAATGCCAAATTCTGTTCTGGAACATATCCCGTTCTGGATTACAAAGCAACATGGATTTATTGGTGGTCAAAAAGAGGTGGAACTAAAATTAGACTTAATTAACATGGATGCTGTTCAATACAGAGCTCTGGCGTCAGAGCACAGGAGAAGGTACTAGGGGAGACATGCTGCTGCTGGTAACTGGACACGTACATCTTCAGCCTCTGAAACATGCTCCAAATCCAGTCCTACACTGATTGCCAGGTGAAGGAAGGGACCCATCACATTCATTACAAAACCAATTTCATAGAAGTAAGGAAGGAAATAAGTAAGAAAATAACATAATATAAATAATAATAACAAATAACATAATGAATAACATAGTAAAAAAATAAATGACAATGAAATGAAACATAAACCCAATGCTGTAGGTATGTGATAGACCTTCCTGGAAAAATAGCCCCTCTCAAGAAGCCTGAATTTAAGATTTCACATTCAGTCATTTCAGACCATCTTATTTCCTAGCAACATTTGTCTAACAAAAGCTGTTTTCCTGCCATTAGGATCAGTTCCTGGTTAGCCTGTGCCTTTATCCCATTCAGAGAATAATGGGATCCTATTACTTCAGTCCTGAGGTTTAGACCTGTCCTGTTCCAAGACAAACCTGGTTTGGGAACCTCTTCACTGTCTGTTACTTGCCAGTAATGAGATGAACTTGAGGAATAGGAGGTACAAGATGCAACACATCCGTATGTCTAATACAAAAAGCCGTACAAAAGCATCAGAAGTGGTTGCTCTGTGTATCTGGTCGTCCGTGCTGTAAGGTCCTTCTCATAAGAATATTGCCCTGCAGTGACATTGCTAGAGCTAAGTGGTGGTACATATATAACATGTATAATAAAATACGTGTATTAGTATCTGAGAAGTTATTTTGATCACGGCTTTGTAGCTTGATGCTTTCAGAGGTTTCTCTGATGAGAGGAGAGATTGCAGCTTGCACAAGTAGCAGGGATTGTAATAACTCACCATTCCATTTGTGCTGCAAAGGATCACAACACAGTGAACGGAGCTGTGTCTGAAACTGTCATATGAAATGCCGTAGACCAGATTTTGATTTAAATCTTTGTGTTCTTTTGTTACTCACCCAGGCTGACAGTTCCTGCTGTAGTTCCTTACTGTTGCTTCAGTCTTTAAAGACATGTGAGGGAGGAGGCTGGTTTACTTACTGCATCCTAAAAAAACTGAACACAATGTAGGAGCTGCTCAGAGCGATATTGGTGTGTCTGTGACTTTCCAGTCTTGAAGAGCAGAAATCCAGCAAATACAGATCTGACCCTGTTTTGGGTCTGAACTGCTTCACTGAGTTACAGTTACGTTTTGATGGCTTGCTCTCACTGTCGCTCACACTTCAGGAGGCTCCCGTTGGATTGAATTCTGCTCTTTGATGGTGAATCATCGCTGCTTCCCTTTCCTAAGGTCTCAATTTGAGAACTGGGTGCTTTACCTTAAAAGATCATCCTTATCTTTATCTCTTGCACCTGGGGTTCCCCAGGCTGCCCACCCCTGAGGCACAGGCCAGTTCTGCTGTGTGATGTGCCATCCCATGGGACTTTCCAGGAGTCACATCAGATGTTTGCCCTGCAAAACCAAGGGATCAAAGCCTTTTGTCTGTTTGGTTTTTGGTATCTAACAAAGAATTGTCATAGCATGATCTGATTTTCACACAGTGGCAGTGTTGGCTGAAGGTGAGTCTAACAGGTTAGATGTTGCCAAAAGGAAAAGGTATGTGCCATGAAGAAATCAACCCAAAGAGCTGTTATGAGGATTTAGACACCCTGATTGTTATCCCATAGATGAGGCTGTGCTCATTTGTAGTGGTGAAGGGTAAAAAATACCTTTTCATTTACCTGCAAAGCAGAAACCGTCAGCAGTCTGCTGTGGGGCTGTCATAGCTTGCTCATTATGGTATGGCTATGTGTGCTACAACGTGTATGCTGACATGGCCGAATGATTAAGGAGCAGAACTGTCATCTTTTTAGGTCTTGGGACATGTCTCCATATAGTGTTGGGAACAGGCACCCCAAAGATCTCTGATACCTCTGGGGGGAGTTCTGCTCTGAAGATCGCACACAAGCAGGACTTGTTGAAGCTGCCTGGCTTCCATAAGAGGGGGGACTCTTTTGCAGGGACTGTCTTTCATGACATTACTGAAGTTCATGTATTCCGCTACTGTTGTATTCCTAGAAGGCCTTGTTTAAAGTAACCTGCTACAAAGGCACGTAACACATAACTGAGCGTTTCCATTTGGCATGAAATTACTCCCCCCTCATTCATAGAAGCTTATTTTCCAATAAATATTTTTATTGATTTTTTTTCTCTTCCTCCTGCTGTTGCAGAGAGTAGCTCAGCAGCATAATGTGAGTCACCATATTACAATATACAAAAGCTGGAAGCCTCTACTACTATATATAATATGACAAATTAAAAACATCTGGTAAACTATGTCTTTTGCTTTAGTGTTACCAATTTAATGATTGAAACATGTTTTTTTGGGGGTTTGGGTTTTTTTTTGCATTCCTGTTCATGTTATGGTGAAAGTGCTGCTGCCAAAGTCAGTGGGGTCTTCCCAGCTATAGAGGAGCAATACCAGATAGGGCTGATGATCTGCATTAGTGGTCTGAAGTTGTCCACCAGGCAGACTGGTTTCAGTTTGCACCCTACTCAGGAGCAGCATGGAGACCCCATTGGTCTCAGAAGTGGCATCAGGTGGAGTCAGCAGTGTACAAACGACCTGACTTCACAGAATCTCACTGAATCTCGCCGAATCATCAGGGTTTGAAGGGCCTTGTGGACATCATCCAGTCCAACCCTCTGCCAAGGCAGGGCCACCCAGAGCATAGGAACGCATCCAGACAGGTTTGGAATGTCTCCAGAGAGGGAGGCTCCACCACAACTTCTCTCCATCCTGATTTGTCTGCCCTAGATTTGGCAAAATAGAAGGCAGCTTTTTGAGCTGCATGGTTACTACTTCAGATGAAGAATGAAGCTCATATTAGTGAAGAGTTTGTGCAAATTGTGCATCTATTCAGTAAACAAGGCTGCCATCAAAAGTATCTAAAACTTGTCAGTGATCATAAGATTGCCATTTGCTGAAAAGCACTCAGCATCAAAAGTCATTCTAACCTGGAAATGGATAGCTCTGGGGAAGAGGGGATGTTCAGATGGATTTATCAGTAACTGTTCTAGGACTCTTTAGCAGTAGGACACCACCTTGGTCTCCTTCACCTGGCTTCATTTATCAGTATTGACAGACATAGATAACAACAAATGACTAAACTTCCAGTGGCTTTCCATTGATTGTCTCCTATTTCAAGTCTTCCTGCTCCATGCTTTTTGGTTAATTTTCAGTATAATTCCCAAGATAAACATTAATGTGGTTGTTTCACGTGTGCATGTGAAAACGGAAGGAATTGTTGTACCATTACCGGTAGTTTCTAAGGGTGTTGGAAAATCAATTTAGGGAAGAAATAAAATATTGACTGAGGAAGCTATAGATCCCCTTGATAGCACTGATGAAACGCAGACAGCTTGGGGCTTGTTAGAGAGGCTGCGAGGAGTTATGGTCTCTTTTCATAGAGGACATATTAATGAGATTTATTTTCAGCAAAGGTGCTTTGTACACTCAGGGACAGTTAAAATTAAGCTATTCAATTGCAACAGTTGATGGAATAAGCTGCTTTTAAGAGCGCAAATAACACCTTTGTTTTACATGGAGTACAAAATCAATGGCGCTAATATTTACAGTGAATCTTTTAGTCGGAATGAAGCTGGTTTGAAGTGCCACTGGTTGACTTTCTCAGAGTTAAAAAGAACCAACTCAGCAGCACCTTTGAGAAGGAGAAATGAAAATAGTTGTTTGTGCAAAAGAAGGAACCTAGTTCAGGGCCAGTGCTCTGTAGCTGGAAACAGTTTCGATCTGCCTTGTCTTTTGAGGTGGTTGTAGTGGTGGTGAGGTTGTACCACTGCTTAACCTAACTGAAAAGCTTGCTCTTGACACTGGTCAGTGCAGTAACTGCATGTTGTAGCTGAGCATAGGTATCAGTTTTTATCAGAAATTATTGGAGTGGATCGCTTAGATGAGTACATGATAATAACAGGGAAGTCTTGATCAATATCCCACAAGTCACAAACAGGCACTGGGGCTTTCTTGTTTGGACTGCGAGAGATACATGGAAATTAAGAATCTTGATAGCAGTCAAGTTACCTTTGCTTGGTTCTCAGTTGATTTTGTATTTGGAACAAGAGTTTTAATCTATATGCTACAGTTGCCTTTATCCAGGCATTGGAATGCCAACTTCCACATGAGTTAATTTCCAAGGTATTTAGCCTAAAGTTCTTTCTGGACAGAAGTGGACAGTGCTGAAGGTGCTGACTCTGCAAGGTCAGTATTGACATGCCTGGGTTGTCACTGTGTGGAAAACTGGTGAAGTTTAAGCATTTCAAGCCAGCCACCGAGGGGTTGTTCCTGTCCCACCAGACTGGTTTCCAGCACCCTGGCAGACTTTAGGCACTAGACTTTGTTATGCATTTTGAATTTCCTTTACCGAGAGCTGGTCTGCTTTCTCTTGAAGAACAAAGTAAACTGCCTTCAGTCTTGCATCTGTTGAGGCTACTTTAGTGTTGGGGTTTCTTTATGTAGTTTGCTTTCTCTTTCAAAACAGCACGCTGTGTTTTGTGCAGCACCCAAGGGTTTTGTCTGGCAGCTTTGTTTTCAGTTTTGATGTGTGAATTCCTAGGGAATTCCCAGGCAGAGTGACAAACGAGAGCCATTTCAGCTGGCTGCAGGCAAGGGCAAAGTTGATGTAGCTTTATGAGGTGGTGAAAACCTCGATGTTCTGGAGCAGCTGCAAAGCAAGGAAGATGTGTGCAACTTGTTGCTGTGGTCATAGTGCTGGAGGTAAGGGAGCAAACCAAACCAACCCCTTCCAGGACCGTGGTCACTAGTGCAAAGGCATTTATTAAATATTAGGCTTGCATGACACTTAAAATTGGCCCCTGAAAAGGATTCGTTCTTGCTAGGCCTGTTTCTAGGCAATGGTCTCAAATACTGGCAGCATGAGGGCCCAAGCATTTCCTTCAAGCTCAGCATCCATCAAGTTTGGCTAATGCGTGGGCAATTTCATGTGTAATTTCTTGCAGAGCTACCCATTCCCACTGCTGCTTGTGTTTCCCATGGATGCTTCCCTCTGCTACATAGCAGGGTAGGATTAAGAGCTAAAGAAACATGCTAATTACTTAGTGGGATCAGCATCTGCTAATGAGCTGGGGTACTGCAACCAAACACTGGCTGTAACAAATCTGCCTTTAGATAATTTGCTCAGAGCAGATTTCTGTCTCAGGGAACTAGATCCATGTTCCACTTGAAACAGGCACATTATTAAAGCATTAATTATGAGGTGCTTCTCTGCCAACATCCAAACCCCCCTGTGCACCTGCTCC
>JBCJKH010020994.1:0-11529 GCA_039877255.1 Loriculus beryllinus | reverse complement strand
TGTTCCTGGTGTGTTGCCTCTCTCCTAATCTTCCGGTGTGTTAATATATCATGCAGCCCTTTTTTTGTCCTTACTTTTTTAAGGCCTTCCAATAAATGTGCTCCTCTGAGCACAAAGATTAGTCACACACTTATCTCAGTAATATTAGTCCTCTCCTTAACCTCAGTTTTGCATCTTCGTTCTTACTGCAGTTTGCACTTGAGCCTGCCTCTAGTTTCCCTTGTGATAGCCAAATTCCTTGAATTCCCATGTTAAAGAAGTTCTGAATTTAAAGCACAGCTCTATTTTCCCCACTTTGTTTAGTTGTAAACTGGACCTTTGTTTTATCTTTGTATGTCGCATCTAATATCAGTTATGAGCATTCGCAGCAGGTGAGAATATGACTTGTACACCTGAACCAGTCAATTTTGTGTACATCTGGGTGAAAAATAACAAGTTAGAGGACAGTCTCTTTACTTTTTTGAATTGCTAGTCTAATACCGTTGCAAACTAATAGTACCTAAAAAGGCAAAACACTGAGAGCAAGTTCTGAAAATTTAGTGGTAAAATTCATACCTATAGATATTGCATTGTCTTGTGTATGTCCTCTAGAGGTACATTTTTTGTCATTGCTGCAGATTCCAAGATTGTTTGTTCTGTGCTGCATGATTAATGTTTGTGTTGTTTGCACTCTGCATCTTTTTTTAGCTGTCTCTGCTTGAACTTGGGGGGAAAAATAAATATGTGAATGATCCAAGATCAGCCTCCCAGTGGGTTTTCGATGAAAATTATGATACCATCTGAGCTTCAGCAGATCAGCTGATGCTACCACTGAGCCACAGAATATGTTTGATGACCTTAGTCACCAAAGTATTTGGAAATAATTTTTGAGTGCTATAGCATTGTTTCTCCCCAGCTCCATGAAGGAGTTTAAGTGCTATGTGATGTTTTTATTGGTAGTGTACATAGCATTTTGAGTCTTTATTCTCTTGAAAACAGAACAGTTCCCTGTTTTCTAGCTGCCCAACAGCTCATGAAATGTGAACTAATTTTAGTTATATCATGCTGCTTTATATTGTGTGATCTTACTTGTGTAAGTATTTATTTCATCTAAACTAAGATGAGGACTATCCTTGCACTCCTTTTTTTAAATACACCTTCAAGTACGTTATTGAAGAGAGTCCTAAAACTTGTCTGGCTATGTTCTGTGTAGATCTTACTTTAATTAAACAAAACCCCCTGAGTATGTAAGGGCATAACTGAAGAAAGAGAAAAACCTTTGTTCTGAGTAGTGGTAGTAACATTTGTGCAAGTAACTAATGCAGAGGATGTTAAGTTTCCTATTTGGAAGTCAAAGATGAAGTGAGAGACACATTTCTCCCTCAGTGAGTGTGCTAGTAGGGCTGTAGGTGTTTGAGAGTTACTTCTTATGTAAAGGCAAATTCCTTTGTAGCATAGTAGTTGTTGAGGCAGCTCTTCATTACTGAAGAAGCTGTTTTGTTTCTGTTCTTCAGTATAGACAAGATCTATTTTAATATTGTCATCAAACTGTATTATACTTCTGGACAAGTCTTGGAGTGTAGTCCTGGAGTATACATTTCAGGGTTGACTAGGTTTCTATCTATAGCATGCTGTAGGGCAGCTTCTACTCTATGCTAATTTTATAATGTAAGTTGGGAATGAGTTAGTATGTGATTATTTTTTTAAATTACATTTTTAAAATCATGTTTAGGGAGTCCTTGTATCTCCAATACACTAATGTCTCTTGCAGGCTAAGAGGCGAGGCTTTTTATATCAGGGGTGGCTTCAGATTTCTATATTGTTTGTGACTTTACTGTCCTTCCTGTGTCTGAAGTGCTAGCTAGACATAATTTCTATTTTGAGCTTCCTGTGTCTTGTCTTAGCTTGCTGTTCTTCCTTATATTCTTTAATGGCTGTTAATAAGTGAAGTGACTGCACTGTATTCCTACACGTTGTCCTAATTTTTATGCTTTTCTCATGCTTTTTTCATGGGGTAGATGTGATTGTGTTTCTGAAGACATTGAATGATATATTTCAAATTGCTTTTCCCCTCCTTTGTAAGACAATCTGAGTGATTCTTTGGTGTTTCTCCATCTCTTTGACTAGGATGGCCAGCAGGATAAGGAGTGGGTGGGGTATTTCCGGAATTTGCCAGATTCACTGACATCACTGCTGGTCCTGCTGACTACTGCAAATAATCCTGATGGTGAGCAGTCTTTCAGAAGTAACTTTTATATCTCTTTTCAAAGAATAATAGAGTAAGGTTATCTTTGGACTACTGTAACCATTCTTTCAGCTGATAGTTCTTAGCACAGCTAAAGGAAGGTTATGTAGACATTTTTCATGCCTTTAGTAACTTGTTTCTTGCCTTTCCGTTGGTGTAATTATATATGCGTCTCTAAAGTGGAGCTATATAAGAGCTTCCACCAATTGCCAAAAATTGATAGAGATATCTAGTTTTTATCCTAAGCATTAAATATTTTTTTTGTTAATTCTACAGTGATGATTCCTGCATATTCTAAGAATCGAGCATATTCAATCTTCTTCATACTTTTCACTGTATTAGGTAAGCTACCTCCTGCCCTCAGTCATTTAAATGCACTTTGACACTTGTGCATGCCAGCTGCAGTGTTTTCTAGGAAAGTTTAATTGTAAAGTTCTCCCCCTTTTTTTTTTCCTCTGTGTGTGTGTGTGTGTAGTGTCTCCAGTTACTGTGTAGTGGCTTGTAAGATAACTTTTGTGGAAGGTACTTTGGTTTGGTTTTTTGTCAGCAACAGGTGGTAGGGGAATGGATACATTACAGCATATTCAGACATGAAAAACCTTTTGGAAACCGAACAGAAGAAAACTAATCCTTTTTAAATTTTACATCTGACACTATATATGTCTCTGTTTGTCAGAGAAGTTTCAGTGTATTTTTATGATAGTTATTGTCTCTTTTTCTCCAACAGGCAACTTATTTTTAATGAACTTGCTTACAGCAATAATATACAATCAATTTCGAGGTTACCTTCTGGTGAGTAAGGCATTCCTAATTTCTGTGTTTTACCATAACCTTTAAACTGTGAAGCCCTGAGTATTAAAAGTTTCAACTGTGTTTTAAAGCAGTATGCCTGTCCTGTTTGTAGATACAGTTTTAAGATACTAAAGATTCTTTGATGTAGATACTTCTTCCCTTATATGCTGCTATAGCCTGATAGCCCTTCCATGACAAAATTACCTGCTTGTATACTTCCACATAGTTTGAATATTATGGGGAGGAAATACCCCGAACTATTATAAAATTGAACAGGGACAAGTGAAGAAGGAACTTCAACTTGGCCTCTGGGAAGAAAACCTGCTGTACTATTTAGATAGCTATTGTTACAAACCCCAGCGCTTATTTTCTCTGACTAGTGCGGCATTAGAAGCCTTCAATAGAACAGAATTACTGACTAACACATCTTCATGTTTGGTGTTTTTCACTTCATCCTTACTATGGTGGGTGGATGTGATGTTAGAATGATTAGGGCAGTCTGCTGCTACTGAAAGATGGACTTGAGTTGAGCCTTGTGGTTGACTTGTACCAGAGTAGTTGCCAGTAGGCATAGTAGATATTCTTGGTAGTATTCAGTGTTAAATAAAAGGAACCTGTGCTTACTGTCCATGCAATGGCAGTTATTCGTGTGATACTTTAATGTGATTTTGGAAGGTGCCTGATCATTCATAATTCTCCCCATTTTGTGTGCTGTGAATCTGAAGTGTAGTGAGTGTAATGACCTCTTGACTCAGGTATTTATATTAGAGAAGTAGAAGCTGAAGTGTACTTATACATGTTGTTCAAGGAGTGTGCAATCTGTGGTGACAATTAAACTCATCACTAAAAGTTCTTTTTCCTTTGCTAACAAGCTGTGCAGTGTGCTTTTTTGCATTATGTATATGAGTTGTCTATTTTCCAGCTGGGAGTGCACTCTGGATTCCCTTAGCAGGAAATAGTGTAATTGCTTTTGTTTCTATACAAGATAGTGCAGTTGAACAATCTGGGAGGAATTTTTATGAGCTGAGGCAAGAATATTTTGGAAAGCAGGGACAGTGTAAGTCAAATGAAAGATCATTTCAGTTACTTCAAATAAAATGTACTTCATGCAGGAGGTTAAATTTGTGACTTTCCTATTGCTATTCCAAAAAGAAGTAACTGACTGGATAGGTGGTGAAAGGAAGAGGCTGCATGGGTGTGTTTGGAGATCTCCAGAGCTGGGTTTATTTCCAGCAATGGATACAGAATATCCAAGCCACATCGCAGCTACTCAGCAGTTAACACACACGGTAGGTTAGTAGAAAGAACACAGTGCTAGGCTAAGTATTAATGTTTATCGTGCTCATGGCACACAGCTGAATCTTTGGTTAGGCAATCATCAGTCAAAAGGGGAACTGTCAGTCTCTTGCTCCTCGAACAGGCCAAGTCTCTCTGCAGTGTTATCTTCAAAGTGCTTGAGAGTTTTCTTGAAGCTTTGTAACTTCCATGGTGATTTTTTTTTTTCCTCTTGAATTCTTCAGCAGTTTCAATTCCACCTCTGTTTTTTACTTTCTTTTTGCATATTTTATTAAACTTCACAGCTCAGCAGCAATGTGTTTGGTAAAGCTGAGTCAGGGTAATACTATGCAAAAACATTGGAGTCTGACAGCTAAACCTCTGGGCTGTAGGTTAAGGTTTTTTCCCTTTGTGCCAGTATGGGGATCGGTCTCTGTAGCTTGGAATGAACAGTGGTTCCTGATTGTGTGTGTTCCAACCGGTCTTTTCTCATGTTTATAGTTTCCGTCAGGTTTAGTGGCAGGGGAAACTGGTAGCTTTGACTTTGGGTATCATCTCCTTTTGTTTGCATATGGTCTTATAGTTCCTTCATTACTTCTTCTCCCTTTTACTTGCATATAGTCTTATAGTTCCTTATCCTTACCTAAATACTCTTATAGTTCATTCAGTCCTTCAGAGGAGCGGAGTTGAGGGATTGGGGGCGAAAGTGAAATAATAGCTGCTTTGGTAGAGCTACAGACAGAATGTAATGCTTGTTGGATAGCAAGCCTGAGGGAGTATTACAGAAAAGGAATTGCTTCCGTCTTCTTGTGGGAAAGGGGGGTTTAATACATACAAAGAGGAATGCCTGTAATCCTTTCTTCGTTCTTGGTTTCTTCCAAGAAAATTCGGTATCAGTTTTTTGCTTTCCCATGTGAGAGTATGCAATAATCTGACTCTTAATAAAGCAGTTAAGTTTGGAAGGAGGAGGGGGGGAGAGGAGGGAAAGCAGCATGAAAAGCTGTGGCTCTGGCTTTATTTTTGCTTGGCAAGAAGCTGGAGTTGGAGAACTGGCATGTTATTCTAGAATTAAAAATAAACCATGACCTGGATGTTTACTTGACCTCCAGAGACTTGTTTGCTTGCTTCCTTCCTTCTTGTACAGGCTGTTCTTGAGGGGAGTGAGGCCTAGAGAAGTCTCCTGTTCTAATCTCTAATCGTAAATCTAGGGGGTGTGCAAGAGGATCAGTATATTTTCTGACCATAAGGCATAGCACTGCATGAGGAGCTGGGTAGCCCTGATCTTCCTTAAGTTCTTCTTAAGGATAGGAGTGGGCTTTGCTGATTTTGTCCCATCACTTTTCATGGTATTTGTTTTAAGCTGTGGAGTGTTTGTCTGGTTGGACCTCATCTTTAGATAGCTAGATCTAGTGGGTGATAATGGGGACTTTAGCAGCAGAGTAAAAAAATCCAGTATTTTTCCTACCTGAAAAATTGCTCGAGTTGAACATATATGGCTCTTTCTGTGGCTTGCAGCAGGTTCTGCCAAAAAGCCAGGCAAATAATTTACTGGTCTTACTTATATCATCTAGTTGGGTTTCCTTTATACACGTGTGAGTAAGTTGTCTCCCCTGGTGTTTTGACTGTCCAGAAATCAGTTCAGTCCTCCCTCTTCAGGAGGCGACTGGGAATCCGGGCTGCGTTTGAAGTGCTTTCTTCCCTCAGAGAGACTCCTACTAATGCACAACAGTAAGTGAAGAATGTTGAAACAGTAGATTACCTCGGAGAAAAGAGCAGATATTTTTTACCATCTTATTTAGTATAATTACTGAAAATCCTGTCTTGGAAAAATGTCAATTTGCTTATCTCTTACTTTTTTCTTTAACTGGATGTTCGTAACACACTGTTTGGGACTCCTATGGCGTCTGTTTCCCTTTTATCTCTATGTCTAATTTCATCTGCTTTTCCAAAAAAAAAAAAAATAAATAAAATAAAGAGAGGCAGCAGGAATGCATTTGGAACAGCTGTTTCTGTCGTCAAGACAGTTACCTGTTCCTTGGGCCATTCTGTTTTATTTTCAACAGGTTGCACGTCGGCACTGGGGCCTTACTACAAGTGCTGCAGAAAGTTGAAATGGATTCTCGCTGCAAGCAAGCCATCATGAGAGTAAGAACTGTATTTTCTTAGCCTTTACATTGGTGGCTTGCAAACCCTGTGATGAGGCAGCTGTAGAAACTGAAGTTTCGTTAATCACTGTCTGACGTAGGAGCTTTCAGCTCAGTTTCATTAATGCTACTTTAAGTGTGAACAGAGGGGCAGCTCAGTGCTCATTCTCAGAACAAAACCAGTGTCCAAGCAGTGATTTCACTTCAAGTCTGTTGCTACTTTGATTGGTGTGATGAGGAATGCATTCACCTGTAGAGAGGTATAGAGTAATGAAAACTCTTGTTTTGGCTAATTTTTTAATTTGCTTTATTTTCTAAGTGAGGCATTTCTCGCTGTGCTCTAGAACTGCTGTCTATAGCAGCTTCCTTCTACCATTTGAAAACATCCTTTTTTCATTGGATTTTAGCTGTGCTGTTCCCTCTAGGTATTAATATTTTTATCAGAGTACAGAGGGGGTGGTTTTGCTTAACTGAATACTTAATCAACATTGCAGTTCATGCCATGATTTGGAGAGACTAGAGAAATTACTTAGCTCTATCAAGAGATGCCAAGATTATTGGTGTGGTTTCAGAAGAAGTATCTGAAAGTGATGCTGCTTTTTGAGAACAACATTGTGAGTCCTTTGAAGTCCATATTGTAAAATGTTCTGCCAAAAGGAGGTGTCAATTCCAGGCTGACAGTTGCAGCATAAACAGTTGTCTGCTTCTAATGTGAAGGTTGGAAGAGGTACACATGTATTGTTTCTGATGGTTGTTGACTGGGGTAAGGGGATATATACACAAAGGTACATGAAAATACCACCCCTGCCCTGTAATTATCCTTAGCTGTCCCTGGCATTAGTTACACAAATCCAGGTTTTAGTTTTTCTTCTTGTAGCTTGTGCATTTTTTCCATTTCTTTTATTGTTGTGTGTGCTATGGAAGTGTTTATCATATTAGTGTGTGAAATAACTCCATCCTTTCAGGCAGTAATTTCTACAGAACAGTGATAATTGACATAGTATCTTAATTCTTTTGATCAAAACATAATGGCAGTACTAGATGACAGTAAAAGTTCAAGTATGTCAAAAGAGCTTGTGTCTTCTTAACCAGCATGTGATCCTGGAGAGGGAAAATAGAAACGGTGAGAAAAATCCCACCATGTGGCAGTCTTGTGTTAAAGCAAATCAGTATTGAAGCTCACTCTAATACCTGGTGTAGGTTTCATTACATCTCTATTCCTGGACTTTTAAGATGGTCTGAGAGTGTTGGCACTCTTTGAAGATGCATGTGTTGCAGTTATTGATTTGAATGTTTTTCTTTCTCTTGAAGTCGCTCAAAACATGCTCCTGTGACCAGCTGTCAGCTGCCCAGTTTCAGAAGCTCTTTGAAGAACTAGACAAAGATGCCATTAAGCAAGTATGTATCTGACAATGATTTACAGAGTGTCATAAGTTGAGTATGGTCTTGTGCAAAAATAAGTGATGGTATTCTGCTATAAAGCATATAAGCAAACTTCACAACTTTTTGAACTTACTGATTTTTAAAGTTGCTCGTGGGTTGTTGTTATAGTCACAAGCAGCATTGCTTTGGAGGCTTTTACAGCATTAGTTTATGGGTGCCAGGTAGTGTTAAATGTACAAAAAACATAGCTGTTTATTTTGGGAAGATTCATTACAAGGAAATGGGGCATAGGATTTAGACCTTATGTCATAGACTTTCTGCAAAGCATTGTGAAGAAATGAATACCTCTGTAGTAAATTTGTTTTGGTGAAATGTGAGGAATTTGTCGTGACACTCCTATATTAAAGCAGTGCATCTCTGCTACATATTAGTCTTTGCAGGGTAACACTTAAATATACTGAGGCAAAGTCTTTCTTCCAGTCCCTGAATGAAAAATGAAATGCGGGTTCTCTAAGTGTTCAGAGGAAGATGCACAGAATGCATTCTCCACTTAGGGAAAGAAAGAAAAAAATAAACTTTTCAAGGGTTAGGAATGTTCTCTTCTCTGCTTGCATGTAACTATGACTTCTGAATCTTTTAATGGAGATAAAATGTTGAGAAATAGGGTTGGAATTTTGCCATTAGTATCTTGGTGTTCAGTTTAGATGCTTGGGGCAGTGGAGAGAGGTTGGATTATCTCCATTCTTTGCAATTATCTTGTATTGTACTATAACAGTCAACCCATTTGCTAATCAGAAATGATCTCTTGCTGCTCATAGCCACAGCTTGAAAACATCTTCGTACTAAATGTCAAAATTAGTCTGTGGCTTTTAAGTTTTGCTTAAAAATGTCTGTTTCTTAGATCTGAGAGGAGATGTGTGTTTCTTGCATTATTATTAATATCACTAAAGTGCTTATGCTTTGTGCCTTAGCAAATGCTTTGTGTTCTTTTTCAGCATCCTCCCAGCCCGGAGTACCAATCACAAATTATGCAGAAAATGCAGTTTGCCTTTGGCCATCCCTACTTTGGGTATTTGGGGAATGTTGTAGCCCTTGCAAACATTGTTTCTATCTGTGTAAGTAAAAGGGTGTCTATGTGAGGGAGGGGGGGCTGTTTGATTGTCAGTTTTTTCCCTGCTACAAACTACAGTTGTTCTTTAGTCTCTAGTCTAATACCACTTTTTGTATCAAATGTCCGTGTTTGGCATGCTTTAGTCATGCCAAATCTAAGAGGAGAATACCTGCAGATAAAAAATATACAAACAATATATATTGAAAGATCTCTGCAAAGCATGAGAAACTGTTCTTGTTTTTAAAAATCTACAGCAGTAAAGCAGTGGATTCCTAAAATATTTCTTGTTGGTTTAGGTGGTTTTGGTGATGGATGCAGATAAGGAGCCATCCAAAAGAGATGACTTCTTCCTGGGGGTAAGATGCAACATTTTCCTACAGTTAGTTCTGTTTCCTGAGGTGTCAGTAATTCTAATTCTTATTTTTATTTTTTTGGGGTGAAGGCTATCAACTGCTTCTTTATCCTATACTATCTGCTGGAAATGCTGCTAAAAATCCTAGCAATGGGCTTAAAAAGATACTTGTCCTACCCAAGCAATAGATTTGATGGACTTCTGACTGTAATTTTGCTGGTAAGTTCTTTTTGACTTCTGTATTCCTGGATTTATTGACTAGGATGATTAGGAGCTGCAGGAACTATGGGATTGCTTTTGCTTCAGCACTAATATGCTAAGCTAAGCATCATAAGACAATGTTATGGTTTGCAGTGGCTTGAACATTTGTTTCACTTAAGGTCTCCTTTCTGGAGGCAGGCTTTTCTTACATTCATGGAAAAGATGAGCTTTTCTATAAGCAACCTTTTAAATGTTTGGAAAAATTCAGCTCTTGGAATAATTACATAAGGAATTCTGTTACATAGCTAAAAATCGCTTTACTTTTTGAATTAAACTCCCCTGAATTCTTCTGTATCTTCTTGTTATTGTTGTTATTTTGTAAAAAATCTGAAACCCATATGGCGAATGGCCAAAGTCGTGGTGAATGTAATGCACTGTATATCCTTTTATGTGTCACTGTTGGATGACGTGTGTGTGTTGTATTAATTTCGTAAATACTTAGTCAAATATGACAATTTCAGTGCTTCAGAGTGGGTGGATTTAGTTGTTTAAAACTCTTGAAGGTTATTTCTTGTCAAGGAACTTATGCACTTTTTGAAACTCAAAATTGCAAATTAAGGTTTTGCCTTTTTTTTCTTCCCCAAATAAAGGTTTTGGAGATTGCAACTTTTGCTGTGTATGGGTTTCCTCATCCTGGTTGGTATGTAATCCCTGAACTGTTGCACTTTGCGTGGTGTCTGAAGTGGGTCAGGGGAATATACACACAAGTTCATGCACACTCATGACACTACGATTGTCAGTGCAGGCAATAATTTACCAAACCTAGGAGAATTTCTCACTATTGTAGTTGCTGGTGGCCATGCAGTATGAATGAGTCAAGGAAAATTATAAGTTTTTAAAAAAGAAATTTAGAGTTCTCTTTAGCTGTTCTGAGAAGGATGCATTTGTATTACTTACAATCTGATGTAAAATAAAGTGTTAGCAGACCTATGCTTACTGAAGGTGCAGGAGTGGGAATTTGGTACAGCATACACAACCAGCTAACCTAGTATGTTTCAGTATCAGATTGTCCATAAGATCAGTTACGACTTCTTGAACAGCTGGTGAAACCCCTTGAAGTCTGAGTTTTGTGCTGTAAAATTTAGAAGAAAAAAATCCCATGGATTTAAACCATTTATAATACAATAGCAAGGAGTTTTATTTTGATTTTTCTTAACTTCAGACAGTTCTCGGCTAACTATCCTGTATTGTTTGTGTTAGCACAAGCATAAAAATCAGTGTTTTGTCTCTTAAAACTTGAAAACTGCCACCACAATGAAAGAGGAAAGCAAAAGGCTTTGGGAAGATTTCCTGAATCTTGGGTATTAGCTGCTAGCAGTCTAATGGCATTAACTATTGCCCTAACTTTTGGTTGTTTATATTTGGGTTTGATTTTTGCCCTTTGATTCTGTTGTAGACACTTGTTTGCTCTACAATAGTATCTTGAAGCACCAGTAGTACCTGTTAGTTTTTTATGTCAGTGGCTGCCAACAGATAACAACCCAGATGAGTCATTCGAAGTCCTAATGCTGCTTATGGTGTGTTCTGGTTGTAATTGCTTGGTCTGTAGGTTAACATCTTCAGGACAGGACTAATATATGACTGTATGCTAGAATGTGTTCTATGTAATGTTGTCTTAAATAATTTCCATTATTGAAGATACTAATGCTACAAATAATGACTTAGCATCTGTGTTATGAAGGACCTTTTCCACTAACATCTTCCATCCCCCCACCTTTCCAGCAAAGAGGCATCCAGCATGCCAATGTAAAAGCCTGTTAAAACTCTGGCTGACATTTGAAGTGTATGCATGTCACCTGTGGAATATGAATGTAGGGAAGAAGGCTGTCAAGACAGCCTTCTAATTAGTACTTCTAACTTCAGCCAAGAATATCCTGAAGGATTAATGCACATCTTTGTGCAAGCTCCTGAAGTATCTCACTATAGCAATATCTTTGTATTGCTTTGTTTTCTGAAGGGAACCCCTTTGGTCCCTGTTGTGCTCTTG
>JBCJKH010020993.1:2462-15909 GCA_039877255.1 Loriculus beryllinus | reverse complement strand
AAGCCTTGGGTGGCATGGTTTAGTGTGGGGTGTCCCTGCTTATGGCAGGGGGGTTGGAACTAGGTGATCTTAAGGTCCTTTCCAGCCCTAACGATTCTATGATTCTAAACCATGACAGCCTACTGAAGCCAGAGTCTGTGACTGAGCTCTGCATTATGTAAGTATACAGCCTTGCAAAGAAAACAAAACAGCTGACATAAAAAAAGAGTTCTTTAGCATGTATTTAATTTTAAAACTTTATTCTTGTTGAGTTAATGGAACTTCAAAGAGATTTAAACATAAAATTGAATTGCTTTACTAAAGCACTATCAATTCAAATAAAACTTCTTGTTCTGGAACCAGTTCATACCATGGGAAATTTTGGAGGACTTGAAATAAAATTTGAATGGCATGTTCTATATTTTTAAACCCAGGGATTTTCTTTAGTAACTTTATGCCTAACTTAGCTTTATTTCTTAATACACTTTCCCACTTCAGTAATAAAGCTATTATGCTCCATTTATTTTTTTCCAGTATCTAGGAAAATGAAACTTGAATTGTTCTTTACTTTATCTATCATATACACCTACAGCCATCTTTGTTGGAAAACTTCTAAACAGTACTTAAATATGTAGATAGCAGCAAATCGATTTCAACTGTGTTAATTACCTCCTACCCCTTCCCAGAATATTTTTGATGAAAGGTGTTTTTCCAGAAGAAGAAACATTGATGGTTTTTTAGTCCACTTTATTCTTCCCATCTACTTATACTGTATTATGTTATATTATTTTACACCAAATCATATATTCTAACAGAAAAGCTACCAAGGTTAGAAAACTTCAGTATGTGCGGACTCCTAATTTTCATTCCACAGAGGAAAATCATATATACATACGTATACAGTATGCATACATATTCTAAGAATCGGGAATACTCTTTGTGCGTTTACTCACATTCTCAAGAATTTCATTCCCAGAAGCAAAGTACTTATTCATTTCTCAATCTTGCTGTGGTATCAACATGTTTTTGTTACCACTAATATAAATCACCAAAGCTTATTTTGGCTTCATAGGTAATTTGCTTCCAGCTCATTTAATAATTTAGAATAATCAGTAGTGTTTAAAATCTTAGGAATTTTGAAGTTGTATTACAATCAAAATGCATTTACATTGCCATGCAATTCAACCTTACAAATCACCAGCCAATCAGCACCCCTGATGTTGTGAAGCACTCTTATTTTGCTCTAAGTGTTATCTCATGCTGCTCTTAACACATTTGGAAATTGAGAACATTGACTGCCTTTGGTGCCTGCCTCTATTCGGTGTTTAATGTCTGAGACTTCACCACTATTCTGTTCAATTTGGTATGGCATTTTAGCTGTTGCTATCTATGCAGTACTTCTTTTCAATTCAATAAATGTAGATTCAACCACACATTACAGAGAAATAAATTTTGAATGAATGCATTTTGAAATGTGGGAACTCTACTTAGTGTCTGTTTGACTCCAAGGAAATTATGAACTTCAGGATAGTTTTAAGTCTATTTAGATTTCAATAGCATGATCATCACTACATTGCCTAGGAAGCTGGGGAATGGATCTGGCCAGGGTTTTCCACTCCAGAGCAAGCATAAAACCAGCAAGAATTAATTCTGTGGCCTCCAGAATGATTCCTGCCTTCCAGTTTATGAACTTTGGAGGATCTGGACAGGGGTTTTTTACATTGTTTTGTGTCAGATGGATTTAATCCTTTCCTCTTCCTGTGAGATAATAATAATAATAAAAAAAATCCTAACCATCTCACTCTTTTGACCTTAGTAGCATTTCTGTTTCTCTCTTTTGAGTACATTCGTAAGAAAATGTAGTGCTTCTGTTAGACTTTTTTGGGTTTTTTTATTATTGATTTTTGCTTTTGTCTGCAAAATAATATTTCATTTTCATTAGAATTCTAATTGTCTGATTTGAGGAACTCTATAAACTTGTGAAAAAATAAGTCTGTAAGATAATAGCTAACAGTATACAGTTCTGTATTTATTCAAGCTTAAGGTAAGTATACCTTTAAATATTAACATTGCTTATTTAAAATCACCAACACTAATGCAATTTGCTTAAAATTTTGTTCTCCCTAGTAATCAAAAGCTTTAATTTCTAAAAAAAGAAAAAAAAAGAGATTAACCACATGCATCTATTCCAACTGCTCAACTGCCTGTACGAGAACAAAAAAAACTCAATTTATTTTAAATTCTTTTTTCTTAGTGTGTAGTCCTTTATTGCTAATATTCCACAAATCATGGCAAGGCTTAATATCAGGGGGGTTGATCTCACAGGATGGAACACTTTGGATAACTTCATTGAATGTACAAATAATAAAGTGAATAAAAAATGACAATATTGCAAGCTAAATCCTCAGCACTTCTCTAAAGTCAACCTAGTTAGGGTATATGTTCTCCATCTGAAGTATCATCTTGGGTGTTCTTCTTTGTAGTTCGGCTAAAAGGATAGTACTTTCGTTCTGGAATTCTTTTATCAGAGATTAAAAGAAAAAATTAATCAACTGATTTTTGCACTTAAGAGTTACTCTTGAAGGGATGGTATTACTGTTTTGCATCTAAAATGTTAAGAAGATGCCCACACTGTAAATACATACAGGAATGTAATGTCTTGCTTGAGAAAACAGAGAAACACAGTATACAAAGCCTTACAGCTACTCATTTTTAGCTTACATCTTTCATATAGCAGTGATAACATAGATAGCTCTAGATATTTCTGTGCAATGCATTGTGTAGCATACAGAACTATGAAGAAATTTAAGTTTCAGCACATTTTTCTTTCCCCAATCTACTACCAGTTTTACATATCCCACCTATGCAGGCCTATTCTTTCTTTAAATGTCTAAGATTTGGGTACATCTCTTTCATCCAAATCCTGGCGTCTGTCAAAGACCTCAAATGGCTATCCATCTTCTCTTCCTGAACACATCTAATTTAAACGCCTCATCATGACTCTTGTCCAAGTCACCTCCTTGGCTTCTTGCTGCAGCTCCTTAGCAACCCTTCCCAAATCTCTCACTTTCTTCTGCTCACCTAATTCTGCAGACACTTCAAACCTTCCTTCTCATCCTTCAGTCTCACCCTCCTTTTCCTCGAATGGCTAGTCATTCCCCTCCTCCCTTGCCTGGTTTCCCTTCTTGGAGAGCAGCCGCTGTTAGTCCTGTGACAGCTTGTTTCTCAAACCCAGTTTCCTCATTCAATACCTCCCCCTAAGGCTTATGATAATTTGCTTCCCCAGCAACTTCTCATGGATCCACCCCATCAGATCACTTTTCCATTCAAATTAGGTATCTCTTGCTAGATGTTCCACATGGTTTGGATGAGACAGGAAGGGCACCAAGAGCATTTGAGGCACAATCTTACTGGCTGCGCTTTTTAGATCAGGTACCAGGATCTGACAGTAGCTGAAGGAGCTCAGATCTGGAAGGAAGGGGGCGTCCCATGCAGCCTTAGGCTGGGACATGCTCGCCACGCAGAAAATTCAAGAATTCCAGCTAATAAGACATTTTCACTTGCCATTTTACTCAGCATTATGCTGGTTTGGATTTGCAGTTTTAGCCAAATGCAGGCAGCTATTCACAAAGGTGGAAAAAGGCACATCTCCAGTAAGCTTCAGAATTCTGCTTCAGGGATTTGTAGTGATTGGGCTTGTTAAAGACATGGGTGCCAGAATTTTGCAACATAAGGAAAATTCTATACTAGTCCTTTTCCTTAGTTGTAAGATAGGGTATAACCATTTTTCACTAAAAGCACATCAGCCTAAAGCACACACTGATATGACATATTTCACCTTGGTTGGTTAAATTTTGGCAGAACTATAAACACCTCAAACACAATTCTTACAGTAGGAACTTGTACGATCCTGAAAGATGCATGTGTGTGTAGGAAATGTATGCACACATACACTTACATATGTATGTGCTCCATATACATATGGTATGGTATATTCTAATGGTGTAGCTTCTTCCCTCACGTTTCATCTAAAATTAATAGTATTCTTCATAAAGCATCCATCTACAAAAAAGGCAAGCTGGAATGTGGCAGAGAACAAATCTCTCAAATTCACATAAAACAGATTAGATGACCACACAGGATTCTCCTAGTGTAAAATCCTAATTTAAAATAAATTCTGACAACATACATTATTTCTACTGTGTGGATCACCCTTGCTGCATATATGATTTTATTACTCACTGTTAAACACAGTAGCAGATGTCCTTTTACACCTCTTGGGGAAAAAAATTAGAATGGATTATTCAAAAGATTTAAGTCCCTTTGAGACATGGCCCTTCCAGCAATACTATAAATTCTTTTTCACTCCAAGGTTAGATGCTGTGTTGGCCTTGATTTAAAACCCAGGATTCTGTGGAAAATGGCATTGATATCCAGCTCTGACAAATTGAATTGGTCTCAAGGTATTGAAGGATGACTAATAAATCTATGTCTAGATCCTGAAACTTTTCTACACTTGCAATGAGTCTCTTTCTTCTTGAGACATTTGAGATACTGTTAAATATTAAAATCATGTCATACCAGTGATCTATTTAATTGACTTAAGCAACATTTAATATTTTCATTCAGGATAGAATTGGAAACTTTAATGAAGTTTGAGTGAAAATGTCTTGCATGCATGTTAGTAACAGCTATAGTTTGCTTTGGGTCAATTCTACTAAACATTTCATCTACTGAAGCATACAAGAAAGAATTTTCATGTAAATAAAGAGGATTACATGTGCCAGACTGCTGGCATATTTCTAGTGTTAGAAAACTTTTTTCTAAGAAAGAATCAATATATATTCAGTAGTCAGAAGAGAATCACTGGGGTTTGACTGAAACCAGCAAGTGAGAGGCTTATATTTTGCCATCACATTTATATTCAGTTGTAGACTTTTCTGTAAGGGCCTGTTGGTCATCTTGCATGCTAAAAAGACCATCTGAAGGATGAATAATGCAGTGAGATGATTTTGCAATGGGGTAAAGATCCTAAGATTCAAGAAAGTTATTTGCAAGTTTAAACTGGGTACTTACTAAAATATTAATTCATATTTCGAATTGATGTCTTTTCCTTTTTAATTTCAGCCTAAAGTGAACTTCCCTTAAGGAGCCCCTTTACTTCCCTTATAAACCCTCCTTTGATCAAATAATACCTAGAAATTGCTATAATAGTTGTGTACTGGAAAGCATCCAAACATGGACAAAGTATTACATAGCAGCCACAAACCTTCTTGTCTGTCTGCACGGAATTCAAATATTTTTTATAAACTAATGGAAAACCAGTAAAACCTCTTTTTTCTACTTACTTATTTCTGGGTGACCACAAAAAAAAAAAAAAAGCAATTATTCCTCAAAGTTTTCTAATCCTTCCAATAGTCCGTGTACCTCTTTTTAACCAAGCTTGATCTTTAATCCTGTTAATGATGCTTTGTTCCCTATCACCTATTAGCCACACTTAGTTTTTAAGGCTATAAACTGTGATCTTGTGCACCTTCAAAAATACCTAGATTGTAAATAGAGTGGGGAAAAATGAGTACATTTGTTTGCTGAATAAAAACAAAAGGTTTTTTCTTATTTCTCTTTTTAAAGCAAAATGTTGCTACCAATTGAACCTGAAATAAGCATCAGTATAGGGAGAAAAAAAAAATAATACTTCAATTCTACTATTAACTTTTCTCAGACTATACACTGTGCCAACCAGGTCAAAAACCTTGTTAAACAAACTCAGGAAAACTTTGTCATGAAATCAGAAATCTGCTCAAAACCAGAAAAGAAATTACCAATCTTTAAATTACCTGTGTAAAAAAAGGAGAAAGAAAAAGCATTTAGATCTCAACACAGCTCTTCAGTTAATTAAAATTTAATGGATGCATTGTGCATCTATGGAAATACCTTTCCAGTTTTCATTTTTTTGCCTATTAAGTGCTGCTATTGACTGTTCTGAAGCTGATAAATTGTGGAAAGTCATATAAAGCACAAGGTCACTGGCTGGCAAATGTTAATCTCTTCTGTTACCCACAGTCAGGGAGATTCTGAATGCGAACATCTGTTAACAGAGAAATTCATAATTACAGTAGGATCACTCTCAGGATTTATCTGGACAGAGTGTGTTTCTCATTCCTCTATTAGACCGCTTTCAGAGTCCTCACATAATAGCTATCAAAGTGCATCTGAAACATAATTTTGAGTGCACTCTCACAGTAACACTTCTGTGACCTTAGAATCACAGCTCTGGGGATTTTGCCTGTGAAAGAGAGCCCATAATTTTACAAGGCTTGGAGCCTTACTTCCATAATATAAAAATAATTTGGTACAACTGCTGAATCAAAACATCTGGTCTGTTTTCCCTCCTGTTGCCAATCCTACTCTTGGTATATGGTAGCTTCAGCTGTGGCTGAGAGCAATACACCAGCAGCCACAGGGATTCTGGTGCTGAGGCTGCGGTGATGGATATGTAATGGACAGGGAAAAAGTCCAAAGACGCATCTTAAATTGTTCTTCACATGCAGTAGGAGTGCCTAAATTTAAAAAGAAAAAAAGAAGTGTTATCAGGAAATCTTCTGTTCCAGGATCTGCAAGACCCATTCTGGAGCCTGTTTTCCTTTCTGTTTTAGTGAACACCATGGCATAGTGAAAAAGCAGCACCAGATCCAGGAAATTCTGTAAAGGCAGAATTAAATTTTGACTTTGAGGATCTGGGGGCAAGGCTGGATCAAAGTGACTTCTGCCACAGAAAATGGAGGTTGAAAGGAATAACTGCTGCTTCTGTTTCTGGTGGGGAAGATATTGAAGTTGGGGCAGAAGGCTTTTTCTGTGGCCTGACCCCCTTTGTTGATAGCTGACTTCCAGAGTCCTAAATTTTCATAACATTTGAGACAAGAGGGTGTCACTGTAAAAAAGAATCACTTGTATGGATGCCGTCCCTGCTGAGACATGGAGCCTGAGCGTTGGATTCTAACTGGAAAGATCACAGTCCATGTGCTGCACAGACTTTTGACTTTATTTATTCTCACCTTTTGGGTTGCACAGGATCTTCACTGACTCCACTTGGGTGGAGGAGCTTAACTTTTGAATATTAAAGTGCCACTAGAACATGGAATAGGACTATTTGTTCATGTTCTTTCTCTACCAGTTTGTGCACATGGTCTGTACTGTATTTTAAACACCATTACAAAGACAACAAAATACTGGTTTTCTATTATGTATGCTCAAAGTCCTTTTCAAAGGATTGCAATTGTCAAAGCTGAGGGTTTGGGCTTTTTTTGGGATGAGTGTTTAGTTTTGTTTTATTTTGTTTTGAATAAAGCATATGCATTGCTACTCAACAGAAACTTTAAAAAATTTATTGTTATAGCACTATTTAAAGGGAAGACTATATTAATTCACAGCAAAATCACTGAAGCTACCCTTGAACAGATAAATGGATTTTACTCTAAAAAAAAAAAAAGGAAAAAGCTGTTGAGTAGAGACCAAGAATGGTAAATTCTAGATCACAGGATCTCATCGCTGAACGATCTCTTTTCCAAGCTTCAAGTTTGGTCACTTTGGTTAGAATTACTTTAAAAATAGGTAATAGCTATAAATTTTACACAGGGAACTTTCTGCCAAAGATTATAGATTAATTAAAACAGGTCAAAGGGATTTTTCTTTTTGAATGGAGAAAACTGTAGAAAATACCCTAAGGCTTAATGTTTCCTTCCATGAGCTAAAAAAGTGGAAGTTACGATGGAAACTTGTTTGCAGTCATGGAACATGACTAAGCAGCTGTCTAAGATGGATGCACACTCTCTCACTGGTGATTTGCGTTAGCCAGGTGTTAGGCATATTAGCTAGAAGACATAATCCTGTTCGCAAGCTGATCTGCATGTCAAGGTGTATTAACTACAATGTGGCTACAAGATTCCTGGACCAGACCTGGTTTCTATCAGCTCTGATAGCAGTGGACTGAGGTCATGCTTATTTGCATCTGTTGGAATTACTCTGCCTTTCATACAGTAGGCAAAACTGCATATCCTCTATAAAAGAACCAGATAATGTTATTGTAATACTACATAAGTGAAACCAACCTACAAAATAAATCGAATCTCAGGAAAGTAACTGAGAAGCATATTGTTGTTATTAAGGGCAGTAACTCCAGTGTAGAACTGATTGGAAATTTTTTGCCTTAAAACCACTGGAAAACAATAATTTATCAAAATGTAAACTTTTTTAATAAAAAGTTTATTAAACTGGCTACCAGTTTAGCCAATGATTTAATTTTTCCATAGCTTTTAGCTACATTATAGACTTTTCTGTGAAAATGATAACTAAACTAGTCTTAAGAAAAATTATTTTTTCTCAAATCTCTCATTTTGAGTCCAAAGAACTTCCATGTGGCATGTATTCTGGTATAAAACTCATCAATCCCTTGCATTCAAGCTAAATGACTCCAACATAGATAAGCACGTTTTCTTTGGATGATGACAAAAAGTTGAAGCTACCAAAAGGATGCAAGAAAGACATGTTCACACCCCTACTGTTCCCACGACTCATTACCAAAATGTTTGCCAATAAAATTGGACTACCGTGTAAGTCTCTTTCCAGTGTAACTGATCTTATATGTTTGGAACAGCTCCAGCAGACTAATTACTCCATCTATAATAGCCATTAGCCTGGTTCTTAATGCACATGCATACAAGTTCAAAGCTCAAGTTATTTGTATTTTGCAAGAGTTTACACTCATACTTCCTATGTTTGTGTCAGAAAGAACAAGGTACAGAAGACAAAGGTGTCAGAAAAAATGGTAGGAAAGGAAAAATGTTACCCGTAAAACTGAGTTAATGATTTTATTCTATGAATAAAACCTACCCTTCAACAGTGTTGTTCACTTTACGAACCATTCCTGTGTATTTTCTTTCAAATGTGCCATGTCTCTGAAAGGAAAAGCTGCAGATCTGGGAGGAAACCAATATGCAATGTTAAGGAAAATGTTGCTATTTTTCCTTTACTGCAAACCACAATGATACACTAAACAATAAAGTAAACATAAAGAAAATATTTAGAAACAAATGCCAATCAGCTCTAAAATGCGTTTCCAGGTGTTCTGTGCTTTGTTATTTTGATTTGGATAAGACCTTTTGAAAAATATTGCTGGAAAACAGTACCATTCTGATTTGCAGCACTGTTGATGGCTACCACTGCAAGTATTTTCTCAAACAATATAAAAATATAGCCTTGTAGGGAACTTCTCTGGTGATATAAAGAACACTCTAAGAATCTCAGAAGTATTCAGTATAATGGACTTTGCCAGCTCAAGAGATCTTGGGCTATAATGCATTTCCCATAATGTATTTATACTCTCCACTATATTTATAAAAACTGGGTCACTGTTCAACAAAGTGTATAAGACTTGCTCCACAGGGAAGAAACAAAATAAGAAATATCATGGGTTTATACCTTCCTAACATAGTGACTTAGCAACTCTGGTCTGTGTATTCAGGCATCCACTGAATCCAAATCTAATTTAATTAGTCACTAAAGTCCACTTACCTATTTATTTACCCTCTAGAACTGGTGCAAAAATTAGAGTCCTGAGTGTGATTACCAGGGAACGCAGATATAATAATGCTTTCTTGTTCTCCCTCTCACGCTTTGACTCAAATTCTCTAAAGCATCAAGCAAACACTGAGCATCAGTACCTCCTATATCTTGAGCAAAAATTCTAACCATTCTATTCGCAAATGAGTTAAAATCAGGATCTCCTCCAGGAGATCTCCCTGAGGTCTCTTCAAGTCTTACAGCAAATGCCTGTAGGTATACAGATCCTCTGTAAAAGATTCAGATTTTAGATTACTTTCAACTATGCTGTAGGTACATGACCGTCAGAAATAGGAGTGATGTCAGTTATATTGCTGTACTTCTTGCCAAGCAGCTCTAGTCCGTTCTGGATAATTCTTCTAAAGTCCATGACTCTTGCCCTGAGATGCAATGATCCTTCATACTTAACTCTATGTTTTGAATTCTCTCGGGGCTATACAGTGAAAGCAAAAGCACCAAAAATGTTAAATTAATGAATACATAGATGCTCAAGTATTTTATTCATTCTAACTTTCAAATATGAGTGGTTGGAGTTTTCTGGTGCACAGTAGGAAACAAGTGACTTTTTTTCATAAATTGCTTTCCTCCACAAATATCTGGAGATATGAATGGAAGAACATGAAGTGCCGTAAGAAAACTGAGCGCCTGTAAGACTAACAACTGTTCAAGATTCAATAAAGGATTTTACCAGACTGCTATAATCTGAAAGTCTCTGGGGATTCTTCTAGAGCTGAACTACAGTGATGAAGGAAGCTGAAGGGGTTTTTTTAGAGAAACAACATGGTATTTCAACCAGAGTTCAGCTTCATAACAGGGCATCCTTACAGCAAACTTCTTGCCTTTCCTTTGCTTCACTCACTGTGTTTATAGCAGACTATCATTATAGTCTTAATCTTGAAACTTCAGTTTCCATTCCCCAAAATGTGTGGAAGAGCTCTAAAGTTATCACATTTTTTGCAATAACAACAACAAAAGTTTAAAATCTTAGTCTGACCAGTACTGGAACAATAAAAAACAGTTGGGAAAATCTTTTTTCTTTAAATCTCGCTGAAAGTTTCTTTATATGCACAAAGCAAATTATTATTTTAATAATTAATAGAAATTCTTAAATGTATTTAATTACTTATCTTTAAGTTTCTTTCACTTTCATCTTCCTTTTAGGTACTGTATCTTGGCATCTTTTGCTCATAATATATGTTGCCATGAACATTGCTTTCAGTCCTTGCACTGTAATTTAACCCTTTCTGTTCCTGATATATCAGCTTCTCTGTCTTCAAACAACAGGCATTTTCTCAGAAATTCAATACATGTTCCACTAAACTAGCATAACTGGTTATTTTCTGTAATCTGACATTCTGGTATATATTATGGCATATTAACCTTTTCCTTCAAATCTGTAGATCCTTGTATTCCAGCAGTGTGGGTGAATGAGGCATCAATGGTATGAGGTATCAATGATAAGCAGAACATAGGAGTCCATGAAGCACATGTAGGGGTGTGCAAGGGGCAACTGTAACAACATTCATAGCTGCCTTTTTTCTGTTGATGTATACACAGGAAGTTTTTCCTGTTGCCAAAGGGCATGTTTTTAAATGGCTTTGTTATTGTTGAAAGGTAGGGGACAGCTAACAGCTCAGCAGGCAGCCAGACGATAAAAATCCAGTCTAAAGAATACAGGATACAAAAAAATCTTCTTTAGCTTTTCACAGACTAAGATTTATTTATTTATTTATTAGTATATTTATTTATTCATTTATATCACTAGGTGGTCTTTGTTAGCCTCTCCAACTCTGTGGCAAGAACACTGGGTCTAGTACCTGAAAAGGTATGGTCATTGGCAGAAGGTTTAAGTTTGTTTTAGATGGAAAAAAATGTATAGGATCCATACTTTGAAACAGAATTAACCTACTGCTGTTATCAGCCAAATATACTATCCTGTTTACCACCATCATCCTGTTCCTAGTGAGGACGGAAAAGAGGTGACACTAGAAGTTATTTAAATTTATGTCAGCAGAGATATTTGTAATGGGACATCACTAGGTTAATTTTTCCTCATCTACTATTGCACAGAACTTAGCTCAGTTGTTCTTCCATTCTGTGGACAAACACAGAATGGTTAGGGTGCCTGTACTGTTTAGATGCAGAGCACTATAACCTATGGTTGAGAAAAGTAGGTGTGTTTGCAGGAAACACTGAAGTTAAGGATTTTACTGCCCTGTGCTTGCAGTGCCTTTAATGCTTGTCCCCAGGCTCCTGGTTACAGGATCCTCTGGAGAAGGAATTGGGGAAGATACCTATAAAACTGCTTCCAATATTATTTCACAGCATATGTGGAAGGAGTCAAAGTAAAAAGGGCAGAGTTGATTTTGGGTGCAACATAAAGCAGTGTGGCCATTTATGCAGTTATGGACCTTGGCAGTGATCATAGGAGTGTGTTGTCACTCAGGCTATTGTTGAAAGCTCTCTAAAGCTATGTCCAAACTACTCAGTTTGGATTATCTCCCATATTCTTTGGCGAAGTGCACATCCCAGATGTATATTGACTTACTGTAGGACAGGACACGGGCAGTTTCTTCTGCTCCTCTTCTTCATCAAAACACTGTCTCCATGACAAGGAAATTGGAAGTACAGGTCCTATGGGAGCTGCAGTGTGTTGAAGAGCTCTGATGGCAATGACTGGCAGAGCAGCTGACAGAACAACTGGCTGACAATCTAGCTATAGGCTCAGTTTGTAAGCTCAAACACAGCACACCAAAGAGCTTTGAGATTATGTCATCTTCTCCCAGTGTCTGCACTGTTTGTTCTATGTGGTGTCTGAAGAGCAGCCAAGGTGCCATAAAATCCTGCAGATGAACAGCAGTAATGCCGAGGTAGACTTACAATAAAATATAACTTGCTCTAAGAGGTCTTGTACAGAATCTCACTTCTAATTGCTGAACCTGAATTCTTGGGCATACCTCAGAACCTTAATTTCTCTTTTCCTGCTTTGCAAACCTGTGACTGATTATTCTTTCTGAATTTTGAATACTTGTGCTTTGTTGTTGAATCTGTTTGATTAAAGAACTGCATGTGACAAACTCAAAAAAGCTTCATTAGAAAACATATTTTCAGGAAGAAAAACTCCAAAGAATTTCACATCACAACAACAAAAGAAATGGAAACTTCCCCTTCCTGCCATACCCAAAGATCTCAAGGTTTCTCAGAAATTCGGAACATTCCCCCAGGTCTTCTATCCCCAACAACGACCGTCTCCTATTCCCTTTGACACACTGTCTAATGAAAAACAGTAAGTACTCCAATATAAAAGATTTTTAATCATCCAAAGTGGTGGCTCTGTAATACAAATCAAGGAATTAGCAGCAACTGATTTTACATAGGAGATAGAACAGAAGTGCCTTGGGGCAAATGGAAAGCCAATCTGCACTTCTGTTAAGCTGTGAGGCTGAATTTCATTCAGTGTAAAACTTAAATATGATTTTCACAATAATTCCATATGTAAAGTGCCATATTTTTAGTCAGAATAAATTAAAATGTACTTTTCATTGTTAAATATTATTAAAAGATTAAAATGACTATGTCTTTCTTTTCTAGATCCTTCTTTGCGTAGTACACAGCTTTTGTATTAAGACAGTGTTTCCTTTGACATAAGTGATATTTTGTATTCTTTCACAAGACCCTTTATTAGGTGTGAACAATTGAATGCAACGTTTTTTTATGGCACTTGTGTTCTGCTGTTAGCTAAAAAGACAGGTTTAGGGACAGGTATAACAGGGGAGGAGAGGAGAGGAGAGGAGAGGAGAGGAGAGGAGAGGAGAGGAGAGGAGAGGAGAGGAGAGGAGAGGAGAAGAGA
>JBCJKH010020992.1:19215-30504 GCA_039877255.1 Loriculus beryllinus | reverse complement strand
TCTACAAAAAAAGAGCTATTTTGGTTCTGCTTTTATTTCTGTGGTTTGTTAGACATTGTGGGAGGGTAGAGAGATAAGATAAGCCAGTCTCAAAGCCTTCTCATGTTTATATCCAGCCAGACCTGCTGCTTATCACTCTGCCATTTAATTCCCTCTCTATTAAGAAGATGAGGGGAAAATTAGTCTGGCTGACCCTCGAACAGCTTCTTGAGAGGAATGTGATGCATGCAGTAAGAAGGGTTGTTTGAGGGAGCACTGTGAGCTGAGCTACTTACCTAAGGTAGCTAAATCTTTGGAGACTGAAGAGTAGGGCTGGTTATCACAAGAGCACAGCCTGCTACTTTTGTCTTTTTGTCTCCCTTTAGTTTACCTCCCATTTTAAAGCTGAGAGCCCCTGTCAATACTCAAAGGATGGCACACATTTCTGTTTTAGTGGTTATGACTCGCATGCTGTCTCAAGAAGAGGAAAAGGAATTTGGATCTCCACATCTCTCTAGGTTGTCTTGTATTTTGGTCCAGGAGCAAGGTTTTGAACACACAGAATGTCCCTGCCTGTATACAGAAGAAACCAGTCCTTTGGAAATGTTTCTCTGTATTTTGATCTCCTAACAGCCTCTCGGCTAAATCCCCAAAGTTTCGGGAGAGACAGAAAAGCTTTGACACAAAGGCAGAGGCTGTTCTAGGAATACCTTTGCCCTGAAATACATTGAGCTCTTCTAGCACAACTCAGCCCCTGCAAGGTGAATTAAAGTCCATCTCCTCATGCCCATGTCCTACTCAGACAGAAAAATGGATGACCTTAGTAACAAAGAGTTGTCTCTGACATGAAGCTATACTTTGATATTTCAGCTGTAAAAAGGGTAACAAGCAGCAGGGAAGATGGTGGACTGAATGCAGGAGGTGGGAAAGAATGCCAGTAAGGAACTCTGTTTCAAAGAGAAAGATTTAGGATAAAGATCCTACTTGCTGGTCATGAGCACTGCAGAAACATACAAAAATGAAACTCAGTGGACAGAAGGTGATTGCAGAGAACCGAGCAGAAATTGGATAGATAAGGTAATAATCATCAACTTTGGTCCCCCTATGATTCTTCTCTGTAATGCACTGTCTACTCATCATCTGGATATGGACACAAGTGAAGGGACAGGTTAGGGGCTCCCTTTGACTCAGAGGCAAAGAATGGAGTTTTTCAACATGCATCATCACTCTTAAGGAATTCATGACATCCCCAGAAGCAACAGTTTGCTGCAGACACTAGATCTCCAGGTCTAATCCAGAGCCACACATGGGGGTGTAGAAGATCTCCAGACTTGATTCCAGTTTTCTCAAATAAGCAGAATAATAAAGCCATCCATTTTAGGCACTTACACTAGCTGCACCTCTAGTACACATGCTGGAATTTTCCAGCATTTTTTCTTTCCCTGCTTTGAATTTCATTCCTCCCACAGTTCTTTGGCTTCTGAGTAAAACAGATCTCTGCTAGCAATGATGTGCTGGATTGCATCCCTTTAAGAAAGTGCATGCTAGCATGGTGACTATGTGTCTTGAAAAGGGGAATTCTGGTAGTCCAGGGTCATTGCAACCAATTACATCATCCAGTTATTCAATGATCCTAACCTTGACACTGAAATAGTGACTGCCTGCATCTCCTACACAGTTTCCCTATTCCATTTGGTTTTTCAGAGGAAAGAATGCATAGACCATCCCTGTATCATAAAAACCTATTTCATGCTGTGCATGCGGAGCTGCTCTAACTTATTGTTGGTTTCTGACTAAGCCAAATCACTGAGGAACAGTCTGGGAAATAGGAAATGAGGCTGACAAAGAACTAAGAAAAATGCTGTCCTGGGGAAATATTGGCTACATCTTAACATTTCTAATTTCTCTTTTCATCTTCGTAGGAGCACTGGGAAAGAAAAGGTTCTTGGTTCTCACACTCTTTCCAATAATAATAATTTTCACACAGCACCTAAAAAAGTCTTAGGCTGTAGAAAAATCAAATAGAGATGACTACAAGAATTCTTGAAGTAGTTATCTCAAGCGAAGTTTGGTACTGTAGCAGACAATTAAGCAACAGAGAAGACATTTTAAATAGAGCATTCAAGCGTATGCTTTCTAGTTAAGTAACTGTTCAGAAATCACAAGTGCCAACTGAAAAAAGCTCAGAACAATTATCCACAGGTATGAAAACACATGGTAAGCCCTGGTTGTGTAACAGGAGGAGAACGTATTAAGTCAACTGTGCCAGGACACACAGACTGGGTCCCAGGTGTATGAGGATTTCAGGCTGGAGGCTTCAACACCTCTGTCTTCTTCTGGAGCATGCTCTGACACCTCTCTCAGCCTCACTGTCGTCATAGCAATAGAGAAGATGGCCTATGTCAGTAAGCCAAACAACTCATAGCTGCTGTACTCTGCAAACAGCCTCCCATGTTCACAGAGAAAATATTTAACTCTGGAGCATATTAAGAGGAGGGAAAAGAATCAGCAGCAAGCTATACTCTCAAGCATTCAACTGAGATTTCCGCTTTTCTCAAGTAATCTCTTCAAACTTATATTGACTGTCAACCAGCCCATTCGCCTTTCTTATATTTACTCTGGAACAAACAGTTGGTCACAGATTTTTACTTGGAGGGCAGCTTAGGGAAAGTATTTAGCATTTACTACACCTGCTGAGTAGGTATAGTTGTGCACTATTTCTACTACACATCTGCCAAGTGCAAGGCATTCCATGGTCATATGCTCTACTTAACGTGGCATTAAAGATTATTCATCTTCCACACACAAACCTCCTGCAATTCCTAGCCTAAATATGTTCCCAGCTTTACACTAACACTCATTGTCTCTCATTGCAAAACACTTATTTTTCATTCTTCAATGTTCTCCATCAAATAATCATCTCCATCTCTATTACCCTTTCACTTTTGACAGTCTCTCTACCTCCCAGCCTCCTTCATCCTCTGTCCCACTCCCTTTTGAACAACTAGTAGAAGGAAAAGGAGGTTGTCAGGATTTTTTTGCATGCAACATCCTAGACCACCTCTGGGGATTGCCTCTTACCTTTGGCTGACTCAGTTCATCTAGAGAGCTCCCAGCAGTGCAGGGTCATGGCCAGGCTGGATAGCAGAGGACAAATCCAGCCACCAAAACTGCAGCACACAGAGCAGATCTCAGTAAAATATCACCACCAACCAAGTTCAAAATACAGAAAAAAAGACCAAGTAGCTCTATTATCATTTGTTGAGGGAAAGCAAGCAGCCTGTGAGGCCTTTAAGACTCCCAGATTACAGAAGCAATTGAAAACAGCTGAGGAGGCACAGCCAGGTGCATGAACAACCCCACACTAAACTGTAAAGTGACATGGTTCTACTTTTCTTGCGAAGCCCACTGGCCTTTAAGTGACTGATTTTCAATTACATGAAGCGTTTGTGTAAGTCTGAATTTGCAGATCTGCTGGACTGTAGTAGTTAGAAAGTTCTGAAAGTACAGTAAGGATAGTACAGGTTGCAGCCAGTTTTCTGGTTTGCATTGAGCAGGGTTATGATAGAAGAGAGAGGTCAGCATGCAAGGATGTATGGATGTATGCAAATTTGTTTAGCAGCTACATTGGCTCTTTACACTTCAGGACTTCAGGAACTCAGTGATCTATGCTTACTGTCACTGCAGATACATGAATGGAGGATTTCTAATTTTTAGGAACAACTTGGAGTAATTCCGTTTCTTTTAAAAGAAGAATATGACAGTCAAAGATGAGAAAAAAGGAAAGTTTACAAGAGCTTAAAATTCAACATCTTAACTCAAGTTTTGACTACTACACTTACAGTACACTTAATCAGCCCATGAACTTTTCTGCCAGAACAGCTGCATTTTAGTCCTTTTGCTCTTTTTTAAACATCAGGTCATATTTCTAACTATTCATCACTAACCTAAAGATCAGTCCCCAGCCTCACCTTAAATTAAGGCCAACATTTTAGCAATAGTACAGTCACCCAGGTGCCTGATATTTAACCACATGCACCTGGAAGGATCCATCCCCGGCCAGAACAAATTCCCCACGATACAGTCAACATCAAAATTAACCTACTGATTACTGTTTTGGGTTGGTTTTCTGTTATTTATTTATTTATTTATTTATTTATTTCTGAACTTTTTTTTTATTTCTGAATCATATGCCAGATTTTCTAAAGACATTTCATTTTTTTTAATTTTGAAAAGTATTTACAGAAAGGTAATTCTTTTCCAATTTACCAGATCAGCTCCTAACATTACAGGCATGTCATGCAACTTATTCCCCTGTATCAGGATTTTTAGTTCAGTTATCTTTCTGCCTCTCTACCTTTTTCTGCAATACAACAGATTTTTCCTCCACAAGACAGTAGTACTGCTGTGAAGGAACTCTGCAGTGGAGCTGTTCTGGATTTAACACTGTGAACCAGGATCTGACCCATTAGTGCTGGAAGCAAATAGCACCCATTATCATTAAAATGGGGCATAGTGGAGTTGCTAATATTCAGCTGACATGAAGTAAAAAAACGCTACCTGAAAAAAAAAAAAGAATACCATCATCATCACAGACTATATATCCTCAGAAAGAAATTGGAGGATACTCTTCAAACCTTGTCCAGATTAGTACCCACACCAACACAGGGTGAAGGTGTATGTGTTACACAGGCCCTTTTGCCTATTTCAGCTGTCTGGATACTCACTGTTCAACCATTTTGATTTTGTACTCCACATCTCAATACAAGAGGAGAGAAGTTTTCATTTGCTGGGATAGTGCTCAGGCTTTTATTACACAGGTAGCAATAGGAAGAAAAGCATTTTCAGGTTAGTGGGAGAGAAGTGAACAATAATCTTAAACTGAAAGCAGCTATTCTCATGATGCTATGGCTTTGGCATTACCCTGTGCAGTGTGGTGCCCCTGAAGAATGCTCTGCAGTCAGCGAACTATTCTCAGATATTGCACTGCTGACAAATCCATACCCAGGTGAGGATGGGAACGCTTTTTCTTTTGGACTCAGCAGTCCCAGATTCAATACATAATCCTATTTCTCTTCAATTTTGCCCCTCTGTGGACTACATGAACAGCCCCACAGCTGTGTTACTCTGCAGATACAACCGCTGTGACTGGTTGCCCACCTGCACTGGTTGTTGCGGTCGGCACTCCCAACAGTATGGGTTTTGCATGGACCTGGGCCGAGCAGAAATCTCCCAGTCCTGGACCTGCAAACTAGAGAGATGGTTTTGCCCCATTTTCACTAATGGATGTCAGAGCATCATCCTGAGTCCATCAGAAGGCATAACAGCCTGAGGGAGGCTGGGTTTCAGACCTGCTTCAGAGGTGACTTCCCAAAATGCAGCTTCTGCTGATTCATCCCATGCTGACACTGCTGACTTCCTGTAAATGCCTGACCCGGGAACATAAATTACTATTAAGCCTGACAAGAATGTACCCTCCATGACAATAACTCACACTGCTGTTTCCTAGCACAAAAGAATATCTCTTTTGCTTTGGCAGAGTCAGTATATCATCTGGGATTATTAATGTGATCATCTCTTGTAGACATTAATGAGGCTGGTGCACTCTCAACATAGGACAGCCATACTCATACCATTGGACTCAGACACCGAGCAGTGACCATCATTCTCAGGTGAAGAGTGATTTGTTGCAAAGGACTAATTTCTTAATGTCTTCATTCTCAGCAAAAACCTCTAAATGGCATTACTCATCCCTCATGATACACAAGGTGTCTTAGAAAACGGCCACTACTGCTAGGCAGGATGGAAATTATGAGGGCCATCAAATAAGTCTCAAGGCTTCAGAGCAGGAACTGATCACCAGGTAGAAGCAGGAAGGAATGTCTCCTCAGCTATAGCATTACTGTAGAAAGATCATGGCACTGGTAAGGCAGGAAGGGAAACTGGTTTTAAAACATGCAGTGGGGCCATGGCTAAGAGGGAGCAATTGCACTGAATAGTTACAGAAGCCCCTTTGAAGACAAGCAAACTGTGGTGTCTTCACCCTTCCTAAATATCCACAGTGCTCCATATATTATAAAGTAATCATATAATTTGAGGTTAATGCTTCAAGACACTCTTAAAGGTACAAGTATGTTATAATGTGCACTACTTTAATTACAGCTAAAATTATTTCCAGCATTTTCACTTTGGTACTGAAACATCTGTTGGCGTCTGCAACGAGCCTCTCTTATCCCACAGCAAATTGCATAATGTTTTCATTAGCACCATCTAGCAAATGACAAGACAATATCCCAGTAATGTTTCTCCCACTAACAGATGTGATCTTGTTGAAATCTTTCCCTTTGGTTCCCTTTACCTTCTTTCTCCCCTGGAATGAGAGAGTATAGAAAAGGGGGAAAATAAAACACTGCAACATAGGGGAAGTTAAGCAACCTTATTACAACCAATCTAGAGCAGCAAATGATTTGAGGTTTGAAGAAAGGGAGCTTGCATGTTATTTGCAGTTGTTCCTGTAGATATAATTACCAACAATGTGCCTCAACCCAAGAAAGCAAAGGCAATTCATCTGCACAAAAAACAGATGATGGATGCAATGAAGAGTAACTTTATGCCGCCATACAAACACTTTCAGCATTCTAAAAATTACAGCATAGCAGTTCTGTAGCTGTAAGAACTCCTTTTTTATTCTTCCCACTTAGCCTGGAGTATATCAGGACTTCATTTTTTAAAATCAGTAAGTGAGAAGTCAGAATTAGTGCATGAAAGCAGTGATAAAGTATGGGTCCCTCTTACTCTCCTCTTCCTACGCTTTGGTACTGTCCTTCAGGGATCATTCCTAGAGGATTTACCATCCCATTGTCAGTTTCTCATCTGAGCAAGTTTTCATGGGTGAGTTGGTGGTCCTGGTGAAGCCATTAAGAGGCCCCAGATTTCTGTACTGATAAGTAAACTTTTCTACTACAAAGATTTACCCCAGCTCTTGCAAAGATTGTCTATCCCAAAAGTGTGTTTTAGTGTACATGAAGTTAGGTTGAAAAATGGTGACACTGCCACAACAGTAAACAGTTAATTTTAAGATTTTCCTGGCTTTTCAGTTTTTGGTACTCTCTTTTAAAAACTTCTCTCCCCAGCTGTGAAGGCTACAAAATAAAATTTAAATTTCGCTTTAATCAAGTGGGAAATGAAAGAAAAAATACTCTTGTAATGGATTGCAATACTGTATTTGAGCACATCATCAACAGCCATCTAGTAGACAACAGAATCGTCAGTCCTTGCTGATGTTTATTTCTGGATATCCCTTAAGTGAATAAAAATCATCTTGAGTTACTCACTCTGCACGTGTTGATGTGCTCTGTGGATGTGTCCTTGCTCCAGACCTCATTTAGAAGATGTTATGACTCTTCACTCCCTTATGGCTTGATTAGAGCAACCTACTCAGTGTCTTTTGCAGTCCAGATTCCTTCAGACTCATGCAATGTGTTACAACTGTTTCTATAGGGCATGCTGCTAAACTTCTAACTGCTTTGCATCACTGCAAAATTTGCCATAAAACAGGAGATTTGTGTCAGGCTATGTATAAAGTTTTTTGAACCATATTTGCATTATGGTTCAAAGACACCAACCAAATGATAAAAATCTTGAACTAGGACTTGGAACAGATACGATAAAAAAATGCAGTTATTTCAGTTTCAAATTGTGCAACTGAAGCACAATCAGGGTTGAAAGTCATTGTTATACCGAAAACCTACAACAGATGTAAGGTTGGAATCTGAAATTGCTTTTCAGAAATTACTTGGACTCTCATTCTTTTAACTAATTTTCAGAGTGGTCTATGCTCTGCTTTTGAACCAAAACTTATTGCCTTCTTTATCTTCTTTGCCTTTTCTGCATCTGCCTGATTAATCATTCCTTATTTTATGAATGTTGCCAAACTTTCTATTTGCCTATAACTGTGTTCCCATGTTTCTGGATCGTTAAGCATATAAATTAAATTAAATTGCAAACTGAGTATATAATGGTGCATATGTAGGATCTTGAAGAATAGGGAGGACTTTACTGAGAGAAGATATTCCCACATCCGTAATTCCAACCTGCTCAGTCTTTCCAAAAGGATTGTTCAACAGATTTGAAATTAAATAATTTCAAGTAAGTTTTGAAGCTTTTGTAGTCAATTATTTTTCTGGTGTTGAAGTTTGCCAGAAAAAGAAGGGCTGTTTCTTGTTGGGAATATTTCTACTGCTAATTGGGATCTCTTTGACTTAAATTTCGATATTTAAACTTACGTGACCTGAACTAAATTTTACCTTGCTTTCCATTGGAAAGAAATGCAAGCATTTCAATACTTGAGTCCAGACAAGGATTTAGCTTTGCCACTGCTGGAGCTAGTTAGAGAGACCCCAGCAGCTGGAATACCTCAGTGTAGTGGCTTCATATGTGCCAGTTTTCCCTGAGAATTACTAGAAAAATCACGATATGTCAGACAATTCAGTTACCCTTTCCTCTCTTATGTAGGATAATCTTTGACAGAATTGAAACCTATGTCCATTCATGGGTAATGGGAGAGTCACACTTTCGTTTTCTTCTCCTCAAACACGAAGGAAGAAACCCCATCCAGTTATGAGGGCTTTTTCTCCCAGAATGAATTGGTTTAATTTTGGATCATCCATGACTCAATAACATTGGGCTTTGCTCAGAATGTGTCCTTGCTGGATCCGATTTATATATGTTGCTCATTTCTAACACCATCATTCACATGTGGCTCCCTAAACATCAGCTGAACACTCTGTGTATGGAAGCAAGTGGCAAAATGAGATTATAGTCATCTTCTCTGGGATTAGTGGTCAATAAAGTATTACTGATGCTTTTGGCAAGGAAAGACTTTTTACCCTTTTCTGGATGCATTTTATCAATTTCTGGATGCAGGGTATCATCTGTCTTGTACATCTTTTGAATTGTTGTTAAGCTATTTTATATACTGAAGAGTACCTTTGATAAAGCAGCAGTTACTTCAGAAGACTGATTTAGTCCAGTGCCAAAGTCATAATTACCAATGCAAGTCTTCTAATAAACAAATAAATACATCATGTCTTATCCAAGCTGCAGCCATGTTAATCATTCACAAGCTGATAACTTGCAATAATTAGTCATTTCCTTCTCAAGGGCTGTGGTCTGATGTTGATAGTTGCATGTATAGCTACTATTCAATTCTATTCATTGCATCTGCTAAAATATTTTATTTATTGGTATGTGTCTTATGGTTGACTTGCAAGCAAGTAACCATAAGGGTTTGAAATGCATGAAACTCTGATGTGCTGTTTTGTAACAACTAGACAGAACCACCCACAATATTTTTTTTGTGTCTTGGAAAAGAGGATGACAATCACCCTCATGGAAATTTTAATTTGAGTTTAGTAGTATATGTAACTCTAAAATTTACTTTACTGAAAGTTTTATACCAGTAAAGCTTTATTGTAAGTAAAGCAGGATACGAATGTGAAAGTTTCATAAGAATTACTACAGTAATTGCATTTTTAAACTAAAGAATAGATGCTTCTTAGTTTGCAACTTTTGTCCAGTAATTATGCTGTACTTGCCTAAAATTACAGTCTACAAGACAGTGAGTGAAGTTATTCTTGACACCTTATCTAAACTTCATGTAATTTCTCAGTACTGTAGACATCTGCTCATTTTACTGCTGCATATTGCTTCTTCATTATCTGCCAGAAGATTTGTGGGAATGTGGTCTGCAAAGTGCTTTTGGGGGTACTGGTGTTTGTAAAAGATAGCAGCAGCAGCAGCAGAAGCAGCAGTTGCTTTCTACTTCGCCTTTTTCCTCACAGATTTCGAGATGAGCATCCTATTTGACTCTGTTCAGATTACTTGAAGACAAAATATGCAAATAGCCTAAAATTACTCTGCACAGAGGATATGTATGACTTTTCTTTTAAAGATATCAGTTCAGTCAGCTTGCAAACACTCTATTTCCAGCTGTCAAGTCTGAAGTATTAAAATAACAGCCTTAATTATTTATTGTTCTCTATACCTACTAATAGCATCTTAATTGTTTTTTGGATAGGATATTTTTAGATGAAACAATTAGGTTTTCATACTCCGGCTTTGTCCCAGATTAGAGAATTGATGAGAGGCTCTAATTTTAGCTGTAAACAACTGACTTTACTTAAAACATTTCAGTTTCTGATATTCATTTGATTAATTTTCACATCCGGTCCTGGCATACTGCTGCTTCTGGCTGTGAGATATTTTCTGTATCTCCCTAGGGATATCCACAGTTCCCTTGGTCCTACTGCTCCCTCTATCTCACCTGCTGGGGTGCTAGCCAGAATGCAATGCTGAGGATGTCAACAGTGGGCTTTGAAGAGTTTTGCCATATTGTTTTCTGCCTGTTCACATTGCCTCACTCCGCTTTAGCTCTTTGCTTTCCCACCAGGTACCCCTTTTTCAGCTCTGGCACTCGTTGATCTACAAGCACACCATTAGGCTTGTTTCAGGAGTAGGAGGTTTTCAGGGACAGACCATGCCAGTGGCTGCAGGATGACTCAGGTGTGTCCCTGATCAAATAGCTCTGCAAGAACCTTACAGATTAAATAACTTTTACACACAGGCAGAAGCTCCAGACACCAATATGAGACTTTCTAGTGAATAACAGGGGTATCTCAGCCCTGCTTTGGACCCAGACTAGCTTAAAAACATATTGCCTTAGAGTGGCCTGTTTGAGTCCTACCATACAAGTGATAAAGGAAGAATATAGCTAGAGATACACATACAAAATGTTCCAGCTAAGCCTTGAGGTCAAGCAAAAAAGCAAAGCTCATCTGATTGTGCCATGTCTTTGGTTCATCTTATAGGTTTTACTCCTTCTCTTCTCACCTCCTCCCTCAAACCTTTCATAAGTTGCTCCGTCAGTTGGCTTGGAATTTTTTTGTTGTTGTTGTTGCTGTTTTCCTATTTTTTCTTTTTTTTTTCTTTTTTTTTTTTTGTTTGTTTATTTGTTTGGTTTTGTTTTCCCCTGACTCTTGTATCTCATTTTAAAATAGCTTATAATTTTCTTCTTCTAATCCCTCATGGTATAGACATTTTGCTCCCCCTGAAAGGGAAAAAAAAACAAACCAAAACAAAACAAAAAATCAATGCACAACCCAAGTGAAGTCACTTTCTAGGGATGGCAGAAAAGCTGCTTTTCTGCCCTATCCTTTTTCCTGGGGTTTTCTTTATTAAAAAAAAAAAAAAAAAAAAAAAAAAAAAAAAAAAAAAAAAAAAAAAAAAAAAAAAAAAAAAAAAAAAAAAAAA
>JBCJKH010020992.1:0-19115 GCA_039877255.1 Loriculus beryllinus | reverse complement strand
CCACTTGCCTTGGTAATGAGTAGAGCAAAAGTGTGTTATAGCCAACCAAGAAGGCAGGCTTCTACTTTTCATCAAGCAGATTCTGTAAGCACATGATAATTGTATAGAGATCTAGTATGTGGCAACACTAAAGAGATGGCTAGCTAACACTGGACTTCCCCTGGACTGTGGGAAACTAAATGAGTAAATTAACTGCTTTCTGTAAGATACTCCAGAAACAGTAGCTCATTAAACACTCAACTTGGGTTTAACGTAGAATGTCAGAGACACAACCTATTCATAACATTGCACAACATGTGCTTAGTAATCATTTCAGCATGCGTTTTCATAGCACAAGTCTCTGAAAAAAGATTAAATTTCTCTGCAAGATGTTTGTGTGAGATATACACATTTCTCATCAGGAGTTCAATGGTTCAGCTCAAAAGCCATTATTGGAGACAGCAGAAACAATAGGTTACACGAAGCATCCGTGACGTGTTTGCAAACTAATTTCCATGAGGAGGAGAAAGCCTAAAAGGATTTCAGCTAGAAAAATGTGACTAGAGAAAGAGACTTGAAGGAGTTTAAGTGTTTTACTATATAAGTATGCCCTGTTCTTATTTTATCTTAGTCATTCTTCACCTTTATCTGTTGCTATTTGTGAGATTGCTAGTCTTTCTGCATTTAAGAAATGCCACCACTTTGTGTTCACAATTACTTTCACTGCGCCCAGATGTTCTTATGGTATGCATTGGTACAGACACTAAGCAATTTCACTAAAAATAGCAGAAATACTAGTCATTTAAAGCTATAGGAATAGACTATAATATTTTATATTCTTTCATAACCACCTGACTGCTTCCCTACAAAACCCAGAATATTCACAGTATTCACATGTGATCTAATGCAGAAATAACAACATGTGGTCATACTTTTGATGATAGCAGCAGTAACAGGAAAGATGTGCAGATAAATGTAGTATCTTCTATTATACTCTTGCTTCTCCTTCTAACATTAAGAATAACTTAGAGAAATAAATACTATAGCCTACCATTTGATCAAATAAAAGATCCTACAAATGCAAAGGAGAATAGAATGCCTACAGTAGGCACACCAGGTTACCTGTAAAAAAAAATAAATTAAATTCTCAAATAATTGTCCATAGATGTAATAGTGAACCTCAGTGCACTTACCTTCCAGTTACCCAGACTGAAGACTAAGAACTGAAGGTGACATGAATTCTCCCTAAGGGAATGTATGTGGCTTTTATAGAACACAGAAATCAAATTCAAGTTAAACATTCCTGAGAATGCATTGCCTATAATCTCACTATACAAATCTCTCAATTATTGTGTGTCAGATTACTTTGACGATTAGAACTGTTCTTGTGAACTGCTAGAGGTTTGCATTCAATGGCAAAATTCATGTTACTTTTGTAAGTACAGAATAAGATGCTAATTCAGTCAGAACCAGAAGTATATAGAATGAGGGTTCCTACGGGATGGTACTTCAAAGCAGAGTTACAAATATGAATGAGAATTGTCACTAAATGGGAAGTGATATATACATTAATTAAAGTTTCTGGACAGTCAGAAATGAGACTCATATACTACATTTGCAGTAACTGTGAAAATATCTATCAGAACAATTGAAAAATTTTAAAAGCTTATGACAAGTGAAGGCAGCAGAACAGCCAGTGGGGCAAGTGGGGGTAAGCACATGGTCAACTTAAATTCCATCAAATTAAGCCTACTTTCTTCTGAAAGCAGAAAAGGATAAGAAGTCACCTCTATTCCTCTGCAAAAACACAACATTTCTAGGCATCGTCACCAGGCTAGGAAGATGCCATCTGTATGACTGATAAGCAGTCTGAATGCCATGCACATATGCAGCAGCCCTGGTCCTCAAATCCAGAAAATATGTGACAGTAAATAACATTTGCTGAAAGAATTCAGCACTGGGAATTTAATACAAATGTCCTGGTGACAGAGAATTGTCAAGTCACAGCACAACACTGAATTCTGAGCTTAAATGCCTAAACAGGAGCACACAGTCTGGCTTTAGTTCACTATGTAGGCAATAGGGAATCCTCCAAGCCCACCATCACATTCTGCCTCTTGACCATTGTAGTCAATCTACCGATGAAGTTTGTTAGCATGGCAAATGATATCTTTATACCAGTACCTGAAATAATTCTGTATAAACACTGCAATTACTCAAAAGCCATTAAATTATTCAGTGCAGTACAGAAAAGCAAAACCTTTAAGCACATGCTTAGCATTAGGCAAATACTTAAACACTTTTACAAATCAGGACCTCACAGAAGACTTGTAAGGTTTGGACTGTTTGTTGCTCTGAGATCTGATCTCTAGAATTATTTTTTAAATCATGTTTGCTTTGTGTTTTATGAGGACAAACTATCAGTTATGACATTAATTTGTCCTTTGAATGAAAAAAAAGGTTACAAAATGCTCATTATTATTTCCAAAACAAAGTTGTTGAAGATTTTCACCTTCTATAGTATTTTTTATCATGTCAAAAGCTCACTTGATTGAAATTAGGCTTTTTTATTATATTTATTGTGTTTTGCTGACAATTCATTGTTTTAGAAAATCTATTTCGCTGTATAGTATTATTATGCTACAAAGAAATAAAATACTAATCTAAATAAACAGATACATTTTTGTAATTTTATACAGCATGGAATAATTAGAATTATTTTTATTGGTAATTACAAATGATAGCTATGTCTGAAGTTACCATAAAAATCCATGACTTATAAATCAACAACAAATAATTCTGCAGTCACCCAGCTAGCACATCAATAAACTAGTTCCATTATATCACCACCAACTGCAAAACCCCTTAATAAGTTCAATACAGACAATACAATATATTTGCCAGTGGCACAAATGAGATTATGTAGCAGTCTTTTTTTAATGCAAAGGACATTTTTTTTCAGTTTGATGTATAAATAAATTTTATTTCAGAGTTTCTAAGTTTTCTATGCACAAGTGCAAGAGAAGTAACCCTTATTAAACTAGCTCTAACACTCTTAATGTGAGCAGAATACAGGAAAAAGCTATTGTCTATTTATTAATCTTTAGTTATGTAGTCACAAGATAATAGAAATAGAGTCAATGTTTTGAATTAGATAATGGATAAGGCACTAATGTTCTGATGGGATATTTGCCTATGAATGATGGTCAATGTATTAAAAGTTGCCCATCTTCGGTATGCATACTGCAAGAGTTTTCATGGTAAGAATAATGCACTTACTCATATTTGTTGGTACAATACCAGATGAAACAGAAAACTTAAATATTCCTGAGAAAAATATACACAAGCACAGCTCTTGAGAAGGTTTAATACTTAACAGATGGCTAGTTCTGCAGAGATGTTTTAACAGATGGTTGGCATGATGGTCTGGAAAAAAAGTTTACTAGAGTTTCAAAGTTACAATCTTACTAAACAAGACTTCTCTATTCCCATGAAGCTAAGGTATGGCATCACACTGTTGCAAGTAAATAATACAAGGTTTTATCTATTACTGGCAATCAAATTTAGCACTTTCTAAAACCAGAGCAAACCTACTGTTTCTTGGTTTGTTTTTTTCACTCAGTGGAAGTAAGTGTGCCCATGCATAAGCTTGACATAAAAGTTTTTGTCCAGATATTTGGGAATCCTCATGGCTATGAAGTACTCATGGTACTCAGACTACAGGTATCAAATCAAAAGAAATGCCGTACCCTTCTAGAGTGCTTTATTGGGTAGCTCCATTGTTAAAGTTGTACTAAAAGTAGGGAAGCACAGGATAAGCCTTGAGATCATTGAAGATTTCATGGCTTGAGGTCATTAGATCTTTTGTCAATTCTACCACACTCATACAAAGAAACACATTTCCAAAAAGAGGAGAAAATCACAAAATTTAAACACAGAGCCACAAGAAAACTTAAATTTAAAATTTCTACACTTTATGATCGTAAAGAATTTTCCACTAATGCAAAAGAAGAAAAAAAAAACCACAAAAAAAAAAAAAAAAAAAAAACAAAAAAAAAACAAAAAAAAACAAAAAACAAAAAACAAGAAACAAAAACAAAAACAAAAACAAAAACAAAAGCAACCAACAGTATGGTTTTGCAGTAGTCACCAGAAGGTGCCAAATTACAGAAATGAAACATCAAAATGAAACATCCTCTAGGGATTTGATACCAGCATTCCTGCAGAGATCCAGATTCTCTGGATCTGATCAGATCAGATTCTCTGATGAGAGTTGTAAAACATTTGTAAAGAACCATCTCTTTGTGACTCTGCTGGTTCAAGCACTACAGGTTTTCTCACCCAGGTAGGGAGAAGGGTTTGGGAGCAGAGGCTATGCTTTGCGTTTCCCTACTTTTGTTGTATTCAGTGCCTATTTCCTTCCTTCAGAGTACAGAAATATGCTATGAAGAATGCAGATGAAAGCTGCCTGCCCTGTCCCTTCAGGCTTGCTTTATTCCTTTCCAGATAAATGTCAGCTGCAACCATATTCAGTAGAAGAGAGAAGTGGTTGGTCAGTAGTAGAATAGACAAGTAAGGACCTCTCAAGAGATCATTAATCTATTTTTCTGTAGTAAGAGCAGCTATGATAGGATTCTATGCCTTTACACCACATATTTCTAACAACAACAAAAAAAGGTACTACTACTAGATGTAAGGGCTAGATCAAGGTTGAAGGCCTTGTCCTTACTCCAAACAAAAATGTGATCAAGTAAAACATGGAGAAAACCCCATTTCATTGCTTCTACAGGATGTATCAGTCCTGTCTTGAGCTGACCTCTGTTGATGGTTAAAGCAGCCCCAATCTTCACAGCACTGCTGGTCCTGAGCCTGGACAGGAATGCCACACTACTGATCCATTAAATCAATTCCCTACTTAATAGCTGGTGTAACCTCCCATTGGCATACCTACGTCCTTGCTAGGTTTTGACTGATATTTTGACATCAGATAAAGTATGTGGGTTTTTTTATATCCTTAACTGATAGTGCTAGACTAGCAAAACATGGCTGCCAGGTAGTACCTGGTATTATTCATCTACTGTGCCAGGTACTGTCCATCTATCTTCGGTGTTGCATGCTTGAGCTGCTCAGATGGACTCTGAGAGGCCACCAGGCAGCTCAGCCCCAGACTCACTCGTCTTCACACAAACAAGCAGAAAGCTGAAATTTCCATTTTTCAAGCATGTAGCAGAATCAGAGAGAAAAGGAGCTTTAAAAAACATTTGATAGAGGCCATTCCATCAACACACTAAAATAGTAAGCCAGATAGAAGCAGTTTTTGGTTTTTTTTTTTTTGGGGGGAGGAGGGTGGTTAATTTTTAAGATCCAGTCACTTGCATATGGATCAGGAATCTCCTACCTGACTTACAGTAGCATCTTCACTATAACCAGTACCCCAACTGGGTGAATAATTCCCCATAGAAGCAAAGTGTTACCAGTTTTCTTTCTTTGAGGCCAATTGTTTGTTTGGGGTTTTCTTATGGAAGGTACTTAGAATTGACCACAAATACTGGCCAATCAGACCTTGCTCTCTAAAGCTCCTTCATCCTATTTAACAAAAGGTTGTTATTTAATTTCTTGAAAAGATGTTAGGGGAGCATTTTCAGGAGAAAAATGCAGCTGCTTCTACACTTACTTCCATTCATGAGGCCATCAGTACACAACAGTCACCCTGGCTTTACCAAACGTGTAAACCAGAACTTTTCAGAGCTTGGAATTTAGAGGTTTTCTAACAAGTCTCCTGCAATTCTAAATCAGTTTTGCTAAGCTTCCATTTTGATCACTTTTCAAGAGAAGTTTCCAAATTCTTTACAGCTTTAACCTCCTAAAAATGTTCAGATGGAAATGTGGCCCCCTGGAGACACAAATTTCAATCTACAGATGGGAAGCTTTTGTTTTTCCAAGTTATTTTCCATGGTCTTGTAAAACCTAATCCTTAGATCAACGGGGTTTCATGAACTGCAGCTTGGCAACCTCCAAAGTAATTCACATAAAGATTACTCTTTCCTGGCATGCAGGAACAGGTAGTACCCTGCAGAAGAAGTAGGTTCAGTAAACTACATTCTTACTGTAAAACGGCATAAATGACACACAGGATCATAAAAACTTCCAGGACCACAGATTTGTAGAAAAGGCAACAGAGATTAAACTTGTGTCAGCTAACAGACTAATGTCTCAGCCTTGCATTTATTCTTGCCGGAAACTGAAGGGTCAGGGTTTCCTTGGCACCCTCAGAACAGCATTGTATGGAGTTCTCAGAGTAAAAGGTTATTTCCCTGAAAGAATATTCACATAGGAATATTTCTACAAATATGGCTTTCACGCAGTGAAAATTTACAAATGCTTAGAACTAGCCCAAAAATGGAACTAAATGGAAAACTCTAGAAAGAAACCATCCCTCCACTGCATTTTTTACTGTTACATTTTACTGTCTGTATAGTTTTCTGAAAGGAGATTTCCATCAAACTGTCAAGAAAACACTCCTCAGACTTCTAAAGTTTCAGAGATCATGAAATCAGAGAAAAAAAAAATGAACAAAAATATGACACCTGTCGTCCCATCCCGCTTGCCACTTATGAGCTATATGACAATGTTAGGAGAAAGGTAATAAATTGGTGATGTCCAAAGAGTATAAGAAGCACACCTGAAGCTAGCAGAACTTAGAACTGTGTTCTGAATTGGATTTCCTAGAGTTCTAACTCACAGCTCAGAAAACTATCAGCTGGAAGACATGGAGCAAACCAGTGTGGCATAAGCCACAGCTCCCCACTCAGGTCCCCAGGATGACACCACTTCACAGCCTCTCCAAGAAGGCGGGGCAAGGATAAACACACGATTACTTTGGAGGTCCTTAGAGCCTACAGTTAGTGGGATCATGCAAGTTAGATTCACAGCCTGGCCCAGTTTCTCAAAAATATCATGATATATATTCTGCATGCTCATGTTTTCCTCTCTTGCATTCCCTCACAGCCTAACCCCACACTTAATCACATCTTGCCTCCCAAAAGCAAGGCTTGCCACAAGTACTTAAGCCTAACTTAGGAAGGTTCCTGTGGTTCCTTCTCAAAGAGCCCTCACAGAGCTGGAGATTTTGCCCTCACATTTCTGTCACTGAAGGAAAAGTCCAACATGTCTGAGATACAAATGACACATATAACAGCCCTGCAAGCTTTCTCTGGTTTCTTCCATCCCTGCTCATTATTTGGAACACATTGTTTGTTCCTTTCAGAATTAACCTATGTTAATCTGGCGGTCATCTCCCATCCTGTCCTGTGTTATATCTCCTTTACAACATTTTCTTTAATCAATATTCCCTCCAGACACACTAAGTGCAGTTCTTTTTATAAATAAATCAGTTGCTCTCACCCAGGAGATCTGACATTCAGACAAACTAAATGCCATTTTAATCTAAATAATTTAAGGGACTTGCATCCCTTATCAAAGACTAATATATCAGGCATTGCCAACAAGACACCTTCACTGCTCTTCAACGCATATTTAGAGGACATTCTTTGCTGCTTGGCAGAAGTGCTCTGTCGAGAGCCATGGACATGCAGAGACCTCTCCACAGAGTCATTGCATTGTAAACAACAACAGCACAAAACTCTCAGGCCAGAAGTAGCTGTTGTGATCATCTGCCAAACCTGCAGATCAACAGAAAGGCAAAATCATCCAGAATACCTGTGACCAGCCAGTGTCTCATAACTGAGCTTAAGTAATACTGTCAAGACTTAAGACTCCCTTCATCTTCAGATAAATTTTGAATCATCTCCTTGATGAGCTTACAGTTTTCATTTAACCAGGAATTTATGTCTTCAACATCCAGTTACCAAATATTACATTGCTCAGTAAGTGATGCCTTTGTTCTCAAAAAATCTCTTTCCCATTTCAGCTCCAAGAATGTCACCTCTGACCTCTTTTTCTGAAAAGTTTAAGCTTGAGACAGATTTGAATGCTTGTATTTCTGTACAAACTGTCTTTGAAATAGCATTTCTAAATGCTAGATATCAGAGTGAGAACAAACTCCACCTACATGGACACTCCCCACAGAGCTTTTCTGATCTCTTCCCGCTCTTCTGCAAATCTTACCCCCAGGGCACAGCCCTCTGATCCTCTGTCCCTTTCTCTGGTTGTGGATGGACACCAGCTCTGCATGACAGCTGTGTCAGAGGAAGCTGAGATCTGCAACAGCTCCTGAGGACAAACTTTGAGGCTGGTCTATTGATAATAAGAAGAAGAGACAAAACTTATGATCCTAACAGCAGACTTCAGATCCAAACTTTGCAAGCTGGATTGATGTCTGTGGCCTTGTCTTGAAGGCAAGGTTTCCAGGAAGGTAAACCCATTAGTTCTGATCAGAGCTGTTTTCTGTACACAGTGCCACTAGTAGAGAAAAATTAAATATCTCCTTTTAGATGCTGATACTCAGGGTAACGTCTCTTACAAAAATTACTTACAAAATACTGGGAAAATCTTCCTGTCTCCTCATCACTTTTCCTGCCTGGGTGCAGTAATACTGTAATAATATTGAAAAAGGTAACCACAAAACATTATCCAGCCTTTAACAACAACCAATATAAGTGCTGAGGACAGTAGTCAGTACCAATAACTTCAGAATAAACTCTGGGAGGCATTAATGAAATGACCTGCACAGAAAGCAAGCTGCTTCATCATACCCACTACATGATTTGATGAAGCCTTGGAGTGAAGGGGTTTATTTTATTCCAGAACTACAGGACTGAAGGCAAGCACTTTCCAGAGACAGAACAGCTGAACCAGACAAATGAGAAAATTTTGCTGTGCCTTTAGTTCCCTCTGCCATCCCACCCCACCCAAGGCTTTTACTTCACATTTCTTTCTCTGAAACTGAAGCTCTCCCAGTCAATGTCTTGGAAAGAGAAGCAGGGGAGCAAATCGCTCCACTAGATGCAACTTCCATCCTTTTCTCTGCTGGGAACTGGGGGCAGAGAGTGTCTGACATCCTGACATGAAGATTTGGATTTTTATGAAATTATCTGCTCTTAATTGAGAGAGAGACCTTCTGTCATGACCAGGCACTGCAAGGACTACACAACTATTTTCAATCCATTATTGCTAGTGAAAGTGAACTGTTCCTGTCTAAACTAATAAGGGTATTTTTCACTATGTCATTTATATTGTAGAAGGAATTGTAAAATAGCTCCATGACAGATAGCTGTACTGCTGGAGTTTCCTCAGTTTGTCATTGCACACAAAAGGATCTCAGCCACCATAAAATTAAATTTCTCCACATTGCAATTGTTCAGCAATGAGATAAACCAAATTTTCTGTTAATTGAATGCACTGAGCTACTTATATATTCATAGCGAGCTGGTGCTTTCAGCACCATAACGCTTCAGCTCTGCAGGAGCCTTCCAAACAGCAGCAGCAAACAAGCAGAGCTGGTGTGGGGCTTGCACAGCTACTGAGTCACCCACAAAGCTTGTGGCATGGGCTGAAAGCCCAAGTTGCCACATTGCTGCTGGTAGGGACATTGGTCTCCTTTTTGGGAAGCACCAGTGTCCAGCACCAGCCTGTTCTCTCAAGCATGTTTTCTGAAGACTGCTCTGCCTTCTTTGCAGAAATAAGACTAGATGGTAAAGACATTCCCTGATCCCTCCAGTTCATCAGTGTCTTAAGCTTACTTTTTCCTAGCCCGTTAGCCTCTTGCACTACAGAGCATAACACACTTAGAGGTTTCTAATCACAATTAGCCATTACCTGACACAAAAAATTGCCCTGATTCAGGGTAGGATACCCTTCATGAATGTCTGTGCTCTGGTTTCCTTGCTACAGTAGTGATGACTTCTGTGTGGATTTGAGTATCTTATAGAGCACTGAGTCCTCTCCCACCAGTCAGAATAATGAAGTAAACACCAAATCTCATAGTCTCTCTCTAGGTGCCTGAATATATCCTTTCAAAGTTTGACATCCTCTAGTATTAACCCCAGACACACTTGCTTTGAAATCATATCCCTCTCCTCAAGTCCTGTGGCCTGTGCTTGTCCAAGTTTCCTAGATCTGTATTCTCCTAAAGAACTGATATAACACTTGGTGTCTGCAGTCAGACCCTAGTGAAGTATCACTACTCTGGTCCTGTTTCATTTCAGGCTATCCTGATTTGTTCATCAGTGAATTACTGTTGCAGATGTGCCTCTCAAAAACAGAAAACTTGACACCTTTTGTCTGTTCCATTATGCACATTATGCACGAACTACAAAATCATAAACAGAATAAGACAGAGACATAAGAAATACAGACAGCTCATAGCCATACAGAGGAATTTGCCTGCTACCAGCAAACAGCTAACCAGGGGCACACAACGATATTCTGCAAATCTATTTCATATTCACTGTTATCAAATTTGTCTATAAGTTCCAAGACTTCTTAATATGCCACTTACAACCCCCAACTACTAGAATTATCCTGTTGAAAAATTTCCGGCTTTCATTTTCTTAAAGTACTTCTCTCATCTCCATGGTTGCACAGAGCAGCCTGAAGCAAGTATACATTCAAAATAACATATGTTTAAAAAAGCCTTATAATTTCAATCCTCTTATAATGTCTGAGTAACAGACGTGATGTTTTTTAAAACTTGCATTTGACCATATTGAATTTTATATATGTGTCTGTGAATCTGTATATACACGTGTGTACGTACATGTGCGTATGCCCATCTTTTAGAGACAGTCTATCCAGAAGGACATAGAAGAAAACGAAGAATAACCTTGCAGTTACTTCAAGGATTAATTTGGGAAGACACCCATTCCAGCTCTATATATTGCATTGTTAAGAATAGAAGCATTTCACAAATGCCTGAAAGCCACAGAAAAACAGGCTGCTAAGAAAGCTTAGGCTGTCAGAAATAAGCAGAGCGATCTTCAGTTGACTTACTATGTGAGGAATTACAAAGCAAGCATTAAAAGTTGTTAGAGGCCAAAGCATGAGCTTCCTATCCTCTGAACCTATTTTGGACAATGCATTGGAGCTAGGTACTTACAGGTAGCAAGGTATCTAAATATTTTGTGATGTCAAATTCCCCAGAAAGGTTAATATTGCTGTGGACCTACCCCTACCCTCTGTATCAAGGGAACAAGTACCAATATAATGCAGTTCCTGTTTCTCCCCTTCTGTTCTGGAAACTATATTGCTGCTTGGTCAGTGGATTCCCAGAAAATGAGTTGGGTTCAGAGTGGAACATGTGGGTCATTTATTTATAATGGAATTGATTTTATGCACAGTAGTTCAGGGAATTGCATTCAGATATTTTGTAGCTCTGCATATCAGTCAGTTTTATTCTCACAACAGTGAGCTCTGATGGGATTCATGTGGGCTGCCAAAAGGGCTCTGTTCACACTGGTCATGCATTAATCCACTGATTAGTCACAATATTTTATTTCCAGTGCATACCTTTGCTATTTATACTTCATATACTTCAGGAGTATTATGGGGATCTTTTATTAACACATATACGTGGGGGTGAGATTTAATCTCTTTAATTTATTATCTATTGTATTTCTAGTAAACCTTTCTTTGTAATATCCAGGCAGCACCCTGACAGTAAATCTCCACTGCTGAAACACATTACAGAGCTGCAAAGTATTCTTTATTGAATGTCTTTTTTTATTACCAAAACTCTTCAAATGTCCTAAGTATATTTTTCAAACAATTTTCATTTGGCAACAAAATGACTGATCCTTGTAAAGCTTTTCTCTTAGTGCCTAAAGTGAAATCTGTGTTCACCCCCAAGTACACAATGTCCCATGGTTTCAAATAACAGATATTACCCACATTTTCACCAGCTGCTATAAAGAGGGTCACTCAAACACATTTGTTAGCCTATGAATTGAACACATCCAAAGGATATTATGGGATATCATGAAGAACAGTTGGGTCTTTCAAAAGGGGCTCAAGCTTAAGCCAAGATTTCACCTAGAGCAAGATCTGTCATGGAGGGACTTGAATTTCCCAAAGGTAAGAAGCAAATGAAGCAAGGAGTTGTGACAAAGTCACACATTGCTTGAGCAGTGAAAACTGAGAGACAGGAGCCAAGGGGGTCTTTTGGCTCCAAGATGTCAAAGGAAGCTTTATTTACTGCAAGCTTTGCTCAGCATGAAGCTTTTCTCTGGTATGTAAAGCAACACTCAGGACCACCTGCAGCTGCAGATGTTTCACTATGACCTGGCCTACCATGAGGTGTTGTACTGTATCTGCCTACAGCTGTTTGTGTTCTGCAGTTCCTCAAAGCTCAGTTCTTACAAAACCATCTTAGAAGCCCTTTGAAGACTGGAGCCAGAGCCAAGATGCAATCCTATTTATTGAAAAGCTGTTCCTAGGGGGAACAAAGTGAAATAATCTGTTGGGAAAGACCTTACCAAAAGTAAGAATATCAGTTAGGATCAGCATATTTCTTATTCCATCTGATATCCATTCTGACTGTCACTTTGTCACAATGCAGTGTATTACTGATGTTTTTCTGTAAAGTAAGCTGAAATACTGGCATTATTTTGTTCTTGGATCTTTTGGAATGGAGTGGTATTTCCAAACTGCCTAGGCCTTTTAGTTTTATTTAGCACCATTTAGAAAACCTAAGGATTAACCACATCACAAAGGAACCAAGGCTCCTGTATCAATGTTTCTAGCTTTAATAAGCTTTTTAAAGGATTTTTTTTATATTTGACCAGTATTTATCATCTGATACATGCACTGCCAGACCAAGTCTATCTAACCTCTTCAATCTTCAGTTTCCTTGATGAACTGTTTATTCGTTAGCCAACATCATAATTTCTCTTAAATCTTCTAACCGCTCTTATAATTCACTTATTTTATATTTCAATAGTAAAAAGAGATTACATGTCTCTTAGGAGGCTTACTTGGAGTCAGCAATTTACAAGCTGCAAACCCAGGAGTCCTGAGTCTCTTTCTGTGTCTTAAGCTCCAAGACCACAATGGTTAAGAGACTCCTTTGCCATCAGCCTCCCCATGAAGCTTGCAGCTGTTCTATGATGCCACATTTTTAGCAAGTTTTCTTGCCAGTGTGCTGGCTTCAAGGTTTTGGAAAGAAAGCACAGGCAACACACTGAGCAAAGGGCTCATCTGTTGGCTCCCAGGGGGATCTGTACAGTCCCTGCCTCGCTGCATGATTCTAGTAGGAATGAGAGATGCAAGCTGCCAGCACTTTGCCTACAAAATTCAGCCACAAGTCTCACTTACAAGTGATGCAACCACTTCTAAAATGACAGAACAACCCAGGAAATTATCTTTTTCATAAAAAATAGTTGCTGAGGTTGAACCCCTACAAGCCTGAAGCGATGGTGGTCAGGTGTAGGTCATCCTCCAGAGACACAGCCAAGACAGTTTCTCCTTTTTCCCTAGGAAGCTTCATCATAGAGACTGGGACATGCTAAGGAGAGATTTGCTTTCTCTCATTTTAAAGGTCTTGTTTCTCACCTGGTTTTTTGTGCCCTGACACCCCTGGTACTCTCCACTGCAACCCTGCAGCTCCTGTCCAGCCACAAACTACCAGCAAGCAATGAAGTGGGAGATGGTATCTGCCATGGAAGCATAAAGTCAAATCACAGGTTCACCCTGCCATGTATTCTGGCATAAGGAGTTGCAGGCATGAACGGCTGATGGCAACTGAACATCACTTTTTCCATCAGGCTATAAGCTGCTGACTGTTCCTTGCAAGCCAGGTCATTGCAGCCATCTCTTATAGGCTGTAGCTGCAGTCCAAAGTGACTGTGACACATGAGTGTCAGCTGGTGGAAAGCATAGTTGTGTGCCCACTCCATGAATTGGGCAGCCCTGAGAACATCAGAGCTGGGAACAGGGCCCCTTTCCTGTCACCACATGGAAATGTTGGTCCTCATTTTCTAAAAGATCGATGGATCCAGCTATGGCTATGTCAACACCTGCATTTCCGCCTGTGAAATGCACACTATTCTCTCACAGTGGCTCTGCTGCCCTAGAGCAGCGCAGACCCCAAGGCCCCCAGTGCAACCCACGGGAGATGGGGAGAAAGGCTTATCCAGCCACTGGGCCAGGTGGGGACTGACCCCGCAAAGATGACCAGCTCCATATATGACCCTGGATTTTCCCCTGTGTGAAAGACCTTTTCCCTGAAAAAGTCACAATCCATACACAGGTTCTGTGTACTCTAGTTTCTTCCTGACAAAAAGTCCTGCTTTTAATAAAGCCTTGAAAAGCAAGAGAGAAAAGGGCTGGACATGTCAAAAGCTACTATTATTACTGCCTTTATGTGACAAGCACAGAGGAAGGTGGCTGTTTAAGACAGACAGACAACAATAGGCAGCAGATGGGTGGACAAGCTCCTGCTGGGAACAGACAATGGATTTCACTTTCTTACAGCACTGTCTACTGCAGAACAGGGATGATACTGCAGTACATATGCCAAGTTCCCTTCGCTGGAATGGATCCTGCACAAACCGGACTTTCATACACAGCATAGATCATTAGATACTAAACAGGAAAGAAAAAGGGCTCACTTACAGCTTTTGTCTTCAAAATCCGTTCACAGTAAAAAATCTAACAGGAAAAGGAGTATTGTCCTACTTTTTGCAGCGCCAGGAGATGCTTCGATATAACCAGTCCCTCAAGACACTTTACGGGTTTGTACAGAAATTGCTTTTCTCATCACTGAAGCACAAATGCTCATTGAGAGAAAGTTAGCAAGCACAGAGCAGCACACACAGCCACAGCTTACAGCCGGAAGCATCACCCAAAAAGGAACAGCCCCGCAGCTCTGTTCCCAGCCTCCCCTCCCAGCACAGGGGCTGGGGTTCCTGCAGCTGATACTGGTCCTTTTAGCTTGAGAGAGCTGATGAGTAGCCCCAGGGCTGCAGCCTTCCTTTGCTGTCACATAAGCCGTCCCCTGCTCTCCTCTTCTTCCCTGCACAGTCACATCCAGCAGCCTGCAGTCAAGGTGAGATGTGAGAGACAGGGAAAAGGGAGGAGGAAGGAGGCTCACTTGAGTCACCCCAGGGACTGCAAGGCCCTTTAAACAATACTGCCAGTTTGAAAATCAGTTTAGAGCCTTCCGATGGTAAATTTTAGGCTAAGCACACTGCTCTTGCTCTCTCTGAAATAAAGCATGTACATACACATAAATATCTCCACCCTGCAGCCAACCTCATCCTTCCCCATCCTGGAGATCTCTATTTGTTCCTATTTCCTGGCACATAGCTTAAGACTTTTCAAGTAATGCATTTGGGAATGATCAGTTGGTTTACTATAAGAAAAATAATTCCCTGGGCTGCAGGAAACAACTCAGCAATGAAGACTAACATAATTCACCTCTGCCTGCATTTCAGCTTCAGTTTCCTAAATGATATACTTGCAGAGTACACAGAGGGTGAACGCCGCTGACCAGTGCCTGATTAGGAGAGAACATCATCCTTTTTGTGACCAGCTAGACTGTCCTGTCGAGGCTCTGTCTTCTCATATAAGAGCCCTTAAAACACTAGGGTTTCTTTCCCATACACTTTATATTGTTAGAATTCAAATCACCTGTGTCTCACCTCAAACATGAAAATCAAATCTGTCTCCATTGCAAACCTTGCAATGATGCTGACTGCTTCAGCACTGGAGACTTCCTAAGCCTCAGTACTTAGGACCAGCTAAATATCAACTCTGTGACTCTCAGGGTATTCCCTGTGATTTAAATATCCCTCAAAGTAAACAGTTAACTCCTTCAGCTCTGGAAAGTACTTTAATATTAAGGCAACTGATTCTAATAAAACCAGGAATACAAAAGTGTTTAAGGCTAAAGGCAAAATGAAGGAGAGTGTAAAAGTAAGAGAATTAAGATGGAGCCCCACCTGGACTCCTTTACAGCTTGTTCTAAGCACCACACTGCTGACTGATCCCTTTCCTTCTTGAGCCACTGGATGAATACACGTCACAGTATTTGAAACATGCATCCTAGACGTCTATACCTGGCCAGCTTGGCAATGGTAGCTCTTACTCATGAGTCACATCTGTGAAGTTAACAGGACACTTTCTACAGGGAGTATTTCTAGGCAGGTCTTGACCCTGGAAAAGCACTTGCAACACCATCATCTTGCAGTATGAGACACCAGAGACTGAGCATCCTACCTACCACATCATGTGATCTCTGAGTAGCCTAGAGCTGAATGCTGAGATCTTGGCTTGCCCCATGTGCAGCGAGAATGGTGCAGGTCTGTGCTTAGTGTGCTCAGCGCTACATTTACACCTGCAGAGGCAGCCTTAGCTAGGATGGATCCAGTGTGATCAGCTCCACTCCAGTGACAGTTTACACACACCACAGTTCAATTACCAACAGACATGTTGTTCCTTAGAGATCAAAGCCAGCTGCTGAGCTGCTAATGGTAGGGTCTGCTCTGGTCTTGTGCTAGCTTTGAGTACTCCATGTGTACCTTTGAGCACAACATGTTCTACTTTCCATGCATTTGTCTGCATTCCCATAGAAACCTCCTAACAAGCATCCACTATCAACATCTAAAACAAGAGAAGGTCCATGGCTTCTCAAAAGTATTTGCTCTTCTTTCTCTTTGCACACCACCTGGCCATTTGTTCCCACTTCTACTTTGCAGTAAAGAGAATAAGGGCAAGGTTAAAGAAACGAGATGTGAAGAGTAAACTTTCCTATAAACTCCATAGGCAGAAAATAAGGCTGAGCAACAAATTAGAAAGAGCATGCCACAGCTGCCCTTCCAGGTCACCTGGAACCACAAGGGAGGAACTGCAGCTATTGCCATGGCAATTCTGTGGACTCTATTTTATACTGACCTCAAGGTACTAATGAGTGTATAGTGCTAGAAGTGAACATGGGTTCGGATAAAATGGAACCATATGTACTGTCACTGATTATCCTGCCTAAAAAGACTCCAAGGTTCAGTGGGGAAAAAAAAAAAAAAGATAAAAGAAAAAAAATCTGTATTCTTTGAGTGACAGTGACCTCTAGGGACAGGAGTGCCTGGATCCTCCCCTTAGCTCTCATTCTCACAAGAATGACAGTGGATTTTGCTGTAACCCTGCAACTAGAATCCTCTACAAGACATCCATCACCAGCCAGTTTTACGTGTCAAATAATAACAGGTGCCTCACATTTTAATGCACAACTATTTTCATAAAGATATTGGTAAACATTAACTGAAGTAGCAAATACTGTTTGGTGCCGGGAGGGTTTGGTGGGTTTTTTAGATTTTCTCACTCAGTATAAAGAAGATCTTTAAATCTGAGAGTTGAAGTAATTTGTCTTCATGATGCCAGCTGCTGACCACAAGGAAAAGGTCACTGCTATTACCAATGACAGCATCCCAGTAGATCATCCTCTCTTAACATTTTTCTCCTTCATTCCTTCCTTCAACAGAAGGTCACGCATCACCTTACCGCCAGAGAGGAAAGACTACTAACATTTCCTCTTTGCATTAGGAACAATTAATGGAAATGGCAGTATGTCATCCTTCATGTCCTCATATAGACAGTTAAAGACTATCTGCTTCTCTGGATACCCATGACGAGTGATAAGGGACAGAAGTTTTCTTCTTCACATAACTTTCAATTTTGAATACACAGTATTATGAAAAGTTATAGTCCAAGCTGCTTTTATTCCTAGTTTGGGAGAGATGCTGTTTGATTCTTTTGTGTGGCATTGTTAGCAATGTTATACCAACATCTAACTGCTCTGGACAATCACTGCACTAGATACTCTCACAGACCCTAACATAAAGAACTTATGATCTCAATGTAAAGGACAAAATATGAGTGTCAAAACAAAGTCAAGTGATTGACTGAGATCACAGGACTAGGCCAAGCCACAGCTGGACACAGTCCTAACAACTTGCTAGCTGCCTTGCTAGCTATTCCTAAAACACACTTCTACCTCCCAAAATTCCACAGATCGTCACCTTTTCCTGACTTTGACCTATAATATAATGGGAGTGTGATGCAACAATCCCTGCCTATGCAAAGGGATGCAGAATAGCATTCTCCTGTTGGTCTACACAACAATTATACAGGAACATGGGGAAAGAAATGGGAATTTTCTAAGATGAGCTGTATGTTGTTGCTGCTTCCTTTTCTAGGAACATTCTGAACTCAGTAGTTAATACAAAAGACAAATTCAGGCACAGGGTGGAATGAAGGGGGGATTCAAGTTTAAAAGTCTCTGACAAAGAGCAGAGATGATACAAAACCTGCAGTACAGGATTTGGCTGTGGAGCTGTGTTAATGAATTTCCTTCTCTCAGATATTAATGTATGACACAGACTGGCAACACAATTTGGAACCCGATGTCACTGTCCATTGCATTTTTTAGGCAAAGCTGACAGTTCTTCTCATATTTAATTACCTCATTTTTGTTACTATAAGGCATTTAATTTGCAAGATATGTGGCATGAAACAAGATCCACGTAGACTTAGATGAAGGCATATTTAAACAGGTTATGTTTAAATATCATCTAAGTAGGCGAAAGGTTGTGTTTAGCATGTTTAAGTAGGCTATTTACTTTTTATCAAGTTTACTCTATAATCACACTGTTTGCTTGGCAGATATAGAATGAGTGTCCCCAAGGCAACAGGAGTCAGATAGAAGATAGAAAGATTATCTTTCACATTGCTTCTGAGGTGCTAAAATTGCACACAGACTTTTCACACACACATTGGCCATTCAAGCAAACCAGGAACCTCATCTGTCCTAAGTTGTTGTTTATTTTTTCCTACATGGCAAGCCATTTGGAAAGTCTTAGCCAGTACACTGGAATGGGAGGTGACATCTGAGCTGTGCTCCTGCTGATGCCTGTACATGCCTCAGGCACAACGTAGACTTACTGAGTGTTACCTGCCCTCTCAGCTTCATCAGTTCCCTACTACACTAAGGGATGCAAACCAAAAAGTAAGAACTGCTTCTTCTTTTCTAATTTACATATTTTTCTCATTGAGAAAGCAGTAGTAAACTGCTTTCATTCAGAAAGAGTAGACACCAATATTGACAAATGACAATGCTATTATAGAATCATAGAATCATAGAATCATTAGGGTTGGAAAGGACCTTAAGATCATCCAGTTCCAACCCC
>JBCJKH010020991.1:0-10013 GCA_039877255.1 Loriculus beryllinus | reverse complement strand
AGCTCCGTCCTTGAAGAGCTTCTCGTGCCAGAGCATCGCTGCCGTAAGATGCCACATGGTGCCCAGCAGGTCCCAGCAGAGCCAAACATGCCTCAACAGGCCTGAAACAGCAGTGGGTCATGCTCGGGCCAGAGAAGGGCCGTGTCTCTCTGCCCTCCCATCCCTGCTTTGACATAGGCTCTGGTAAATCATGCTCTGCAGTGAAGAACACTTCTGTGACTGCCAGGATCCTGGAGAGCTTCAGCTGCATGGGGAAGGAAGCAATCTGCTCTTCTAGAAGCAGATGCTTTGCATAGGGGTCAGTTGCCCCTATGGGGATGACAGTTCTGCTGGGAGATGCATGGGCCCCATGAGGCCCCACACTGGCAGCAGCTTCTCCTCCACCAGGAGCCACTGATGACTCCACTGCTGTTTCCTAAGCTCTCTTCCAGGCTCTGCTAACGTATGTGTTCTACACAGAGGGAGGCACCGCATCAGATGTTGATGGTGCCGAGACAACCCTGGAGCACTTTTACCCTCACTGCATGGCTTAAGGCACCAAAACCACTGCTTGCTGCATCCTCCCCACAGCAAACACCAGCTGCAGTCAGTGTCACACCACCCAGCATATCATGGCTGTCCCAGAAGGGAAACTGAGGCACTGAGTACCACTTGCCCAAGGTCACTCAGGCTGTACTGCACCGTGTGCGGCAGGTTGCTCCCATCTCCACACGCTACCTGTGTCCTGATGCAATGTGACTGGGTTTTTTGGAGCCATTCCCTCTGCCCGTGGGGTCCCCTGGCCCAGGAGATGCAGCACAGCAGCCTCAGACTGTGTCTTTGGCATAAGGAGGCTGAGGCTCTCACTGCTGGTATGGGTGTAAGCAGCTAAATCAGAGTCAGTCTCTTTGACCTGCCACTGACCCAGCAGCAAGATTCAATTAATAACCATTAGGAATTAATGTCCCCCTGCAGTGCTTTCCCTCTCCAAAGCAATCCATAGATATTAATTAATACATTCATATCCGAGCCACCCATCAACCTCCCTCACCGCGCTACCCAGAGACAGGCTTCTCCCCCCGTGGTTATCTTAATGCCTCAAACAAGATCGGATCTGCGTGGCAGGAAGGGCTGACAGCTCTGAGCAGTGAAATAGATGGCTCATCGCCTAATTAGCAACATAGGATGGGGCTTGGGTTTCCCATTGCTGAGCAGGCTGTAATTGGAGAGCAGGATTAGGATGGGATTAGCAGGATGAAGCGGTGCGAGGCGCAAAAGCTGGAGGAGTCAGTAGAAGCAATGGGTGGTGGTGGTCAGCATCAGTCACCCTGGAGTCACCCTGGCCAGCAGGACCTGTCTCCCCATCAGTTCTATTCCCCAGCTTGGCTGGAAGGAGAAAGACCTCCTGGGATACACAGGCTGAGCACAATCTCTGCCTTTGACTCTTGCTGCTGTTCTCTGCGGTGTTAGGCTGGGATGGAGCCTGCTCTTGGCCCTGAGCCCGCAGGAAAAGGTCCCAGACTTTGGGTGTTAAACACAGTGAATGCTGGAAGAGCTGGATGCCAACCCGTGATGGCAGAGCAGCGTCAGCAGCACAGGGCATGGAGCAACACATATTGCCAACACTGCAGCCAGAAGCTGGAGGTGGCCTTGGAAAGTATCATGGAGTTGTCACCTCATATGTGTTTGGAGGGGACCAGGGAGCATCCAGCCCTCCCTGCCTTCACTCTGCTCTGATGGATCCCTTTGCCCTTGTCTCCTCCAATTCTAAGGCACCATCTCCTGCAGCTGGTGAGCTTCTCACCACCTCCACCTCGAGGGCTTTCACTTGGATAAGTCCCATCCCATTGTCCAAGCCACAAATGAACCCCCCAGGGACCATCTGGCCCATGAAGGACCCACTCCACAGCCCTTTAGCTCTGACAGTGACCTGCTTTGCCATGCCTTAAGCTCCAGGTTCCTCTGAGACCCCTGCTTTCTAACAAGCACCTCATTGCTCCTTCACTTGCTCTTGTGCAAAGCCACATCTGAAGCCCTGCCTAGCATCAAGGCATCAAGGCAAAGCACAGGCAGCAGAATAAGACTCAAAGCAAGAACCATGGTGGGGATTTTCTTGCTGATGCTCCTCAGGGGGAAGAGCAGGCAGTGAGAACCTAGCCGTGTTAAAGTGTCAACCCCATTATGTGTAGACAGAGGCTTTGGTGTATTTATTCTCTTTGGAGTCTCTCTCTGTGTGTTTTGGATGCAGATCCTAACAAAAGAATATCTGTGAGGGCTAAACGAATGCCCTGTAAAACTTGATTTAGGAGCAATGAAAGGTTTTCCTGGATTAAGCTCTCATCTCTCTCACTTGCTATAAATAATTCTGGTTTCAGTTCTCTATCAGAAGGGGCATGGATTTTTGGGGACAGGTGAACAAAAGAATAACGGCATTTTGATATCGGAAGCTAAAGGCAGAAAGAAGGGGAAGGGGATGGAATCCAAATGGCTCCTCTGCATCCAGAGCAAAGGCTGCTGAAGAGGAGTTGGAGCGATGGACACAAGCACAGGGGAGGGCTGTTTTCTAAGGAGGGATGTTTGCTATTCACAGATACTTTCTATTCACAGATACTTTCATTTTGGCCTTGGAGATTTGTTTCTTGCCTCCCAAGACTCACATCTCGACTGCCCCAAGCCCTCTCCTTTACCCATCACCTTTTTAGGGCTATATCCTGGGCTAAATATCCACTTGTTTAATTCACCTTTCCTTCAGTTGATCTGCATTCGCAGCTAGGGAAAGCTTGGCTACACCAAAGCTGCATCTGCCAATGCCTTTCTAGGGTGAATAGTACAGGATTTAGGGGTGGAAGGGGGACTGTAGCACCCTTTGCCTCTGCCATCTGAATGGAGGCGCTCGCTCTGGGTGGGTGAATCACAGCAGGACACTGCAGAGAGGGAGGGTCTCTTCTATTAGCTCAAAATACAGCTAGGGGAAGAGGAAAAACAACAGATGGGCCTCTGGGCATGTTACACCATCTTCAGAAAGAGCCATCCGCTCATGAGTGACAGCTCTCGAGTGTTGGACAAGGGCTCCTGGGCTCTGTTTGTTGAGGGAAACCTATGCTAATGATTTGTGCTTCCCTTTGGGTTCAAATACTGCTCACTAGGATAAACCCAGAGATGCAGCCTCTGCAAACGCTGCAGGCTCAGAGCTCAGCTCGAGCTTGCTGCTCACAACAAAGTTCTAGTAAGCAGAGCTGTGTTTGAGGGCAGGGTTGAGCTGCCTGTGCAGGAGACTCTCGTCGTATCTCTGTGTATTCATCCTATGGTGATGGAGCAGCTATTCTGGGAACAGGCTGTGCCATTTCCATTCACTCCTTCATTGGAGATGTGAAACCACGGGGATGATTTCATACACACTGAACCAACTCCAGCTTTTAAGGAAAGCGAGGAGTGGAAGAGATGCCCAGGGTCAGCTGCTACTGCAGCTCTACATCTTATACAAGGTTTTGAGCAGTGAAGGGGTAGTGTGCTGGTTTCGGGGCTTAATGCTGCTGAACCTCATAAGGAAAAGAGAAAACTACCCCACCCCCAGCATCAAACTCTGCTTTCTACATAAAATGCTTTTGCAAACACTTTTTAGCAGCCCCGGAAATGTCACCAGTTCCTGTCAAAGCTGCAGGTGAACCGTTTCCTTCCTAAGCACTTTAGTTTCTTTAAATGACTTGCAGGGTGCCAGAGAGCGTTTTGCAGCAAGTTTGGTTCCTTGCCTCCTGGTCTGCCTGCCTGACCCCTCGAGATGCCTACCCTGCAAGGCAAGATGGATAAATCAGTGCTAAACTGGAGCCGCTGGCCAAATGTGTGGGGAACGCCTTAGCTATGCCAGCCCAGGGCTGAGCTCCTTGGAGGTGAAGGGCTGCAGTCTGGATGCTGCTGTGGGTACCCCTGGCTGCAGGGATGCGCTCACTGAAGGCTGGAGTTTTAAGGTCCTGAGGAAAGGGTTGGGACTGTGCTGGAAAAGGGTCTGAATGTGGAATGCAGGAATTTATAAGAAAAAGTAAATATTTATTATTTGTATGTATTTATAAGAAAAAATATGTAATTTTATATATAAATTTTATAATTTATATTTTTATATATATTTATAAGGAAAAATGATAATTTGGCTGCAAAAGGGTGCTTTGTAGGTTGGGTTTCTATCTGGAGCTGGCTGGGAGAGACTTCTCTTTGCTTGAGGTGCTTTTGAGACCCCTTCCTGGTTCCAGCTCCAGTGCAGGAGTGGTTTTGCTCTGGAAGCCCCATCTTCACAAGAAGACTGCCCTTGAGGAACTCTTGGGGATGGCAAGGAAACCCCCAAGCCTGAAGGTGGAAGCCGTGTCCCAGCATCTTTGGGCTTTAAAGAGCACAGTTTGCTCACATAGATAGCTACTGGGAGCTGTCACACTGGCATGGCTGAGCCAGTCTCAAACCCTGCCCCTATTGCACCAAGTCTGCTGTTTTGCCAGCAGTGTCCCACATATTGGCCAAGAAGGATCTGGGCTGGGGGATTCCTGCCCTGTCCCGTCTTTGTTTCTTACACTAGAACCAAGAAATAACTCGAACCAGGAGCTGTAAGTGCACAACCCCTAATCCTGTTTTATAGGAGCTGCTCAGAAGAGGAGCTTTTAAAAGCAGCACCAACTTGGCAAGGAGGTCGCCTGGTGCACATCAGCTCTGCTCATTGCTTAGGTGAGAACTTCCCTATCCCAAACGTGCAGCAAATCCTTCTCCCTGCTCTTCCCATTACGATGCACAGTGAGAAACCAGCCGGCGGGGTACAAAACCCAACGGAGGCTATGGGAAGGGCTGACCCTTTGCTGTTCTAACTCTGCAGTCACAACCGGGCCACTGAGACAGCATTTTGCAGGGAGCCAGGGAGATTTCTTTCTTTGACACAGCAGTTTAACCAAAAACCTGAGCATTTTGCTGGTTTGTTCAAATAACATCCCAGATTTCACTTTAAACCTTTTTATCTCCTCATTTCCCCAGGGTTTAGGATTGGAACATGCTTTGGGCCGGGAACATTTCCTTTCTTGATGAGCCCTCGGGGAGGAGGGATATTGCTTCTGACAAAGCATTTGCATTTTGTGCAGAGCTGCAGAATTAGCAGTGGCTCCAGTTCCTCCGTACAGAGAGGAAAGTCTGCTGCTTTGAGGGTGGGGAGTGAAAGGAGAGGTTGCTTTAGGAAAGCAATTAAGGGGGTTACAATTAGGCACTGCTTTGTGTTGTCCTGATCCATCACTCCCAGCAGCCTAAGGGGAGCTGGTTTCACTGGGAGGTGCTGCGCTCGGGAGGATCTGGCTCCGAGCGTCCCCCTTGGTTTAGGGGCATTGTCAGTTCTTGCCAAGCCCCTGGACTGGAGGAATTCCCCCCAGGGCTCTTTGTGTGCCGGGTTCTCCTTTTACTTTTCCCTCCCTTCCAAGAAATGGAAAAGTCACTGCGGAGGAAGGGAGCGGTGCAGGATGCAGAGCGGAGATGGGGAGGGAGGCAGAAGGTTCCCTGCTGGAAGATAAGGACTTAAAAGCATCTTACCTGCAGGAGGAGGAGGAGGAGGGCAGGACGCAGGCTGGGCACCATCCTTAGCTCCCGCTGCGCCCAGCTCCCAGGGGCATGGCTGGCGGCGGTCCCGCTCCCGCTCGGCTCCTTCTGCCGTCGGGGATAAAATCCTCGGGGCTCCGTGCAAAGAAGCGTGTCCGGGTCCCAGCGGGGCTGCTCGGGGGTGAGCTGGCACCTTTGGCATCAGCCACCAGCTCCTGCCTTTTATAACCTCCCTCGGAGCCAGTGCTTTGGCTTCCCACCCTGCGGCTCGCCTGGCGATGGGCTACATCCCTCCCCGCTACATCCCACTCCCCCCTCTCTCCCTCCTCCTCTTCCTCCTCCCCTTTTCCTTCCTCCACCTCCCTAGTGCCTTCCAACTCAAGTTATTTCATTCTTTCCCCTTTCTCCGTCCCTCCTCCCTCAGCATCTTCTGCAGCGGAAACTTCCCACGGGCCCAGGGACCCTTCTGGACCCGGCTCTGCCCTCTCTGCCCCCCCACACTTCCATGCAAAGAGCTGCAGCTTGCAGGAGGGTTGTGTATTCGGGGATTTGGCTCCAAGGCTCTGACAGAGGGATGAGGGAAATGCGAGGCCACCCTTTGCAAAGTGTCTGGTGAAGGAAGAGATGAGATGAGAGCCCCTTTCCCCTTAATAGAGGGAAGGAGCAGAAGGAGTTTCAGAGCTTCATTGTGAGCGATATACTCCCGAGACAAAGAGGGGATGTGGGGCAGGTGGATGTTGGTCCTTCCATGCAGTGAGACCATGCTGGGGGCACTTGGCCATAACAGGGGGAAACTGAGTCACGGAGGAGGTGGGGGTCCTGCTGGGAAGGGTGGTGGAAGGGGCAGAGGTGATGGAGCAGAGCCAGGGGGGTTGAACTGAGAGAGGAAGGGAGCACTGTTTTGGGGGATGTGAGTCCTGAGGAGGATGGGATACAGCAATGGGTGATGCAGTGGAGCCTGGATGATGCTCCTGGGCTAATGACATCCCCCCAGCCTAACCCTCAGACCTCTCATGTCTCTCCCATCTCACCTCCTGCCACCACCTGGCACCCTCCACCCTGGATGTCTCTTACATCCCCTGTCTCTTGGGGAATGCCATGGCCAGGCTTGGGTCCATCTCTGAGGTCAGTGACTCAGGAGAGCCAAGAAGGGGATGGCAGAAGACATTCCCATTGAGGTTACCAGCCTCGGGGGGCCAAAGCTGCTTCCACACTCCCAATCACAGCCTCTGCCTCTGCAGACCATGGTGTATTGCAGACAGATAAATAGGAGGGCAGTGTCCCTTGATGGATTCACGGCTGAAGCCTCCATCCATCTTTACTGAGCTGCTTTCTCTCTCTCAAGCATGGGAGAGGGCAGGAGGGGATTCAAGGTCCTTCTTGCATCTGCTGGACCAGGGCACAAGCACCCAGCCACGGCTGCACCTAGCACCCGTGTGCACCCCATGCCCCATCTCAGACCCCAAAGGATAAATGCTCCTGGCTCAGTAATTAAAGTGAATAAACAACACAGACATTAATCTTCCAGCATGAGCTGGATTTATTCCGTTGTGTCATTGATTTGGCAAAGAAGTTTAAAAATATGTAAAGCTCTGCTAAATTCAGGTAACTTTTTGTTTCTTAGGTCTCTGAACATCCCTACCCCTGACAAGTGACAGGATGAGACGCGCTCCAGAGCCACTCTTGCGTTACCATTCACGTCAGTAAGCCCTTTGAAAATGCAAGATTGTATTCAAAGGGCTTGAGAAAGCTCCCTCACCCTTGGGCAGCCTGGATCCAGCCCCTTCACTGAGGGCATCGTGTGTCTAGGGCACAGCTCCACACTCAGGTTTTAGGGGGCTGCTCCGGGCTTTGTGCACCCCAAAGGAGTTGGGAGAACCGGAGACCCTGTTTCCACACCTGCGGGATTGTCCTTTGCCATCTCAGCCTGCCCATGGCCACCATGTCTAATAGCTACGCTCTTCCAAGGCACCCAAAGTGTGAGGTGGTGGGAGAAGAGCAAAAGTGAACATCAACTATTTTTAGTCAAGAAATTGGTTGCCAGGGACATGAAGATAATTCCTTCCCCATATATCAAGGCAATGGCTGCGGTGCTGTTTGAGAGGCCTAATTGAGGGGATTTATAGTAAAATGCAACTTGTCAAATGTGGCAAAGGCAAAATAAAACAGTCCCTGAGACGAGGAAATCAGTCCATTCGTCATGGTTAATCTGAAGCTCCTTGGTGCGGCACAGAGACAAATGTGGGAGATGGGTATTAGGGATGGGGAGACTGAAGAGACATCGGATCTCCAGGAAGAAGGGAGAGGGGCGGTTTAGCCTGACTTCATCTGCCTTTGGTTTATTATTCTTATTTATGTCGCTGCATATGGTTTGATGCTCCTGTTTCTGAGCAGCTCCATGACAGGGGCTGTTTCTGTGACTTACACCGCTGCAGTGCTCCTACATTGTCCCCTGCACTCATCCCTCTCCTTGGTGGGAAAACCATGCAGCTCCATTTGTCCAGGCTGCACAATGGGGATGAAATTGGAGCCGGTTGCTGCATCAGGGGAATGCAGCATGTGTGTCCCCACTTCCCACATGGAGCATCAGTAGCACTATGGGCCATGTTTTGTTTCCAGATGAGACATCTGTAGGAATAAGATACTCCTTGGCGTCATGGACATATAGATCAGGTTGATGGAAGAGTGGAGTTTGAAAACACAGCTGAGATCAGCAGCGTGCCTCAGTTTCCCTATCAGTGTCTTGGGACTGTTTCGTTCCTGCTTAAAGCAAGTGAAGCTGAGGATGCTTTTCAATGTGGTGCTTGGGGGAGGAAGGACTCAGTCCATGAAGCTGCATTAGCAACTGCAGGCTGAGAAGGAACCCATCCCAACACAGCAGGTTTTTCCCATGGGACTTGCTTTTCCCCCTGCTTTTAAAATCCAGGCTTGGGCTTTTGTGCCTGACCCTTTTCCCTCCTCCTAGACCTGCAGAGAGGGGAAGAACACACTCAGACCCTGCCTGACAAAAGAAAGCAGTACCTGGGACCATGTTTCCCTCATTCCAGGTCACCACATCATATAATCATGTCCCAAATTTAGGTAACCCTGTTGTATTTGACCATTCTATACAGCGTGCCTAGTCCCTGTAAGCCTTATGGCTGCTCTGAAAGGGAGAACAGGGAAGCTTAAACCACAGACCCATTGAGTACATCGAATGGAAGGAAGCCAAAGGCTTGTTACTCAATCAACAACCTCCTTTAACGGTTGTTACCTTTGAGCTGTGCTGGCAAAAACATTTCCTGAATGACTTCTGGACACTTCAGACTCCTCTTCATCCCATCAACTTCTGCTGCATCTCATAGCATCCCACACTGGTTTGGGTTGGAAAGGAGCTTACTATCTAGTTCCCACCCCCTGCCACGGGCAGGGACACCTTCCACCAGAACGGATGATGAATGGAGATGTAGAAGTTGTCCATGTGGTCATGCAAGGAGAGACACCAGTGGACAGGCATTAGGCTGGGTTTTGCTCTGACTCACTGCTCAGTGCAGCAAATGACTGATTCCTTCAGTATATGGATAACTTCCTCCTGCCTTTTCTTCTTCTTTCCCTCAGGCTGTGTGCATCAACAGGAGACACCGTGTTCACAAAACCACCCAAACTGCCAAATAAACCAAGCAAACTGAAGGAACCCATAAAAATCAGGGATCTAAGTGAACATCTCATTTGATTTCTGTGGGGCTTAAAATAGCTTGTCATATTTTTCAGATTTCTTTTGAGAGGAAGTGTCAATTTTGAATAGAACAGAAACACAAAAGCTTTTGTTTTACAGCTAATGGAACCTCAAGGCAGAACACTGAACTAATCACAATAATAGTCATAATTACTGTTTTTCTCAATCAAAGTGCTTTAGCAAAGTCAACCACCATTTGCCCGTCAGCTGATTGGCATTTGCATCAAACAGAACTGCATGGTTTTACTCTGCAGTCTGATTCCATCAATCCACCAGCCAAAAGTGATCTGCTTTCATGGACCATATAACAGAGACATGTATGACCCAGTCAGCATCAAGCCATCCTGTTGGTGGCTGCGTCTGCTTTAGCAACATGGGGACTCATCCTGCCTTGCAAGGTGCTGTTGCATTTTACATGATGCTGTTGCATGGACATACAAGAGTTGCATGGGTGTACCTGATGCTGTTGCATGGAAGTACAGGAGTTGCATGGGAGTACACGATGCTGTTGCATGGGTGTACAAGAGTTGCATGGGTGTATATGATGCTGTTGCATGGACATACAGGAGTTGCATGGGTGTACATGATGCTGTTGCATGGACGTACAGGAGTTGCATGGGTGTACATGATGCTGTTGCATGGATGTACAAGAGTTGCATGGGTGTACTTGATGATGTTGCATGGATGTACAAGAGTTGCATGGGTGTACATGATGATGCATGGATGTACAAGAGTTGCATGGTTGTACTTGATGTTGCAGGGA
>JBCJKH010020987.1:23572-51699 GCA_039877255.1 Loriculus beryllinus | reverse complement strand
CCCTATTGGCTGTGGACTATAGGGTTATTCTACAGTCCTCTTCTATATACATTGGGATTCCTAGCAAGCTGAACAGGGCACACAGCAGTAACCTGTGTAAAGGAAACTTTCCAATTCAGTCTTAAAGCTTACTATTTTTTTTTCCTCTCTTTTCTTTTCTAGGCAACATGTCTCATCCACGGCCATGGCTAGGGCTTGACCATTTCAATAAAGCCCCAAAGAGAAGTCGCTACACTTACCTTGAAAAAGCTATTAAAATCCATAACTGACTTACTTAACCAGATTGTCAAGGCAAGGGACAAAAATAAGTGTGTGTGTGCACCTTTTTAACAACTGTAGAACTTTGGTACACGTGCACTATATCTGAAGTCTTCAGCAAGAGGATTTGCTGCTGATGTTAATTTTATTTTGTTGAGGCTGTTCAGTTTGGCTTCTCTGTATCTATTGACTGCCCTTTTTGAGCAAAATGAAGGTGTTTTTATAAAGCTTGGATGCCAATGAGAGTTATTTTATGGTAAACATAATGCAAGGCAATTGTCAGCATAATGAGGGAAGAGTTTAGTAGAACAGTTGACATTGGCAAAATATTTGTCTGTAGTACGTTTATAGATGGCATAAGCTGGCTGGCTGCCCATCCCAGTATGGTGTTCACCATCACTGCAGCTAGTAAGTCTTATGTTTAGACTCACATCAGATTTATTTCCTTCAGTTATACTTTAAATGACATTTTTGTGCATTTGTAAATGCAAAAAACTCACATCATCAATAAATAGCAATCTCTACTTCATTGTGTACATTGTTGGCACTTATTCGGGATTTTTGTCTCCTCCGGCTGCATAGAATCTTTTTTAATAAACTAGTTTTCGTTTAATTTAGTCACTACTTTGCGTCCCATTTTGCCAAGTGGATGCCCTGAATCATAAAAAGATATTTGGGTCTTTTTATTAAATTTTCAACCATTGATAAACACTGTTGCGATTTGTTATGCCATCTTCTGGCAAATAGAATGACACTCAAAAGTTGGCAAAAGCAAGTGAAAAGATTATAAATACCATTAATTTAGTTACCGTGGGAAGAGATGGGGAAAACACAGGAACTAGCCTTTTAGCACAGAGGGCATGCTCACTAGTGTTTAGTAAGCTGTTGACTTTGTATAAAAAAGGAGGAATAAAGAAAAAAAAAAAAGAAAAAAGAAGAAAAAAAGAAAAGCTGAAATTGTATATTTAATGACTGAACCTGTACAATTTAACACTTGGAGGTTAATTTTATTGAGTGAGTCTGCAAGTGAATTTCACTGATGTTGATATTCATTGTGTGTAGTTTTATTTCAGTCCCCAGACTGCTTCCTTTTCTTTTGGAGCTAATGCCAGCTGCGTGTCTAGTTTTGAGTGCAGTAAAGATAGAATCAGCAATTCACCCTTAATTTTACATTCTTTTCCAGTATTTTATTTTGTTTCTGTAGCCGCAGTGTACAACAACTCTTCCTGTATATTGCCTTTTTTTGCTGGAAAATGTTGTATGTTGAATAAAATTTTCTATAAAATTTTTTTCGGTGAGTGATGACATGGACATTGAAGAAGATTTTTCCTCTCCTTGGAAAATACGAGTTTTGGGACCTGTTTTCATTTGTGAGGTTTTGCTAAAGGTGTGGTGTTTTGTTTTTTGTTTTCTTCAGTGTTAACAATAGTGTAACCCTCATGTTGTTTGTTTTGGGGAAGATTTGTGGGCTTTTGTCTCATTGTTTTGGGTTTGGAGGGGTTTTTTTGTTTTGTTTTGTTTTGTACCTCCTAACTAGTCAAATTTGAGCTTAATCAAGAAAAAGTTTTCCAGGGAGGAGCCATGTACAAATAAGACAAATGGAAGAACTTATTTTACTAGCTCATTTGTAAAGCTTGTAGTAGAGTTTTTGTGGTAGACTTGACTCTGCCTGCCTGTACAAAATTTTGTGGTCCAGATTCTCAAGTCTAATACTATAAATGCTGTAAATTGAAATCTGGAGTCTCTAAAGGTAAGCTTCCTTAATAGAGTAATAGATTCCCACTGTAATGTGTTTGTTCCCTGTATTCATAACCAAAACAGAAAATGCTTAGAAGCTTCCCTTTCTCAGACCTATCAGTAAACGTTTAGTAGGGGGTGAGTACATGTGATGGCCTTTATACCTTTTTCTGAGATGGATTCTGATGATTACTGAAAACACCAGCAAGGATTTTTAAATTTAATTTTAAGATCTAACTCATTCTTTGAGCGTTAAAATAAATTAATTGCCCAAGTTTTAGGCATGTTTGGTTTTGGGTGTTTTTTTTTAATTTATATCTTTCAGTGCTTTTAACTGTCTCTGATTTCTAGGCAAGGCTTTTTTGTTACCTGAGTGCAGAGCTTCCAGGTAAAGTGCTTTAAATGACTTGCCTTAAGTGGATAAAGTTTTCCTTCAATTTGTATTTGCATCGAAGTGGTGAGAATTACAACCCCATCCAAACGGTGGTTTTACTAGTACTTGGATTGTCTCTGCAGGCTTTCAGCAAGTGACAGGATTTGTATTCAAAGCAATTTGGTAAAATCAGAGACTCTGGTCAGCAGTAGTAAGCCCTAGTTATGTTTTGTGACTTTAATGTTACAGTAACTGATATAAAACTGAGCTTGTAGCCAGATGTCACTAATTTCTCACATTCATGCATAGGATGTTGGAGGCTTTTAGGAAATACCTTAAGGAATCACAATACTTCCTATTTCAGAAGAGAATACCACTAACGAAGTAGATTTTGGGTGCCTTTTGATTTTTTAGATGACGAGTTTTAGTATGCTTCAGTGTTTGTGCTGTTCCCTCACTAGTTTTGAAGAGATGATACATTCAGGTATTCCAGATGCAGTTCTCAATAGCTGAAGGGTTTTAATGAAAAACTGAAGTAAATTTTTTTTTTGAAGCATAATAACTTGTTCAGAAGTAGAAACACCTACGAAAAAAAGAGGAAGACAGGAGGTTTCTCAGGTGCAGTATATTTAGTTCATTCTAAAAAAATTTACAATACAGTCCTCAAAATTACCATTCTTTCAAATTTTTTATTCAGATTTTGGAATTGTCTGGATAATAAGCAGTGAATGCATTAAATGAAGTTAATATAAGTGTTAAGCAATAAGGATGTAATTTCATGGTACAGATCATCAGAATAAAATGCTGTTAAATGGCCCATCTGAATTCTCCCTAGGAAAATAGCAAGCATTGTTCCTGTAGATTTACGTAGTGCCTTTTATCCTAAAGGAGTCCAAAGCAAATGAGATCTAAGCAAATCACACCAGTGACATAGCTGCTGATTAGAGAGTGACAGCCAACCAAGCACCCTGTGTTACAAGAAGGCCTACTGAGCAACACCTGGACAGACCTGTGCTGCCCCAGGATGCATTGGAGGGATCGGGCCGATGTGCCGCAGGATGTGCCGAACGTGCAGTGCCTCCTGCGTACTGGATCTACCTCAGCTGCTGCCCCTCCAGAGCTGGCACGCCAACATCCTGCCCACATCCCATCCGGCATCCCACTGGAGCTTGGACCCCCTGCCCTGTGGGCTCTGTGCTGGCTGCAGGTGTCAGGGCCCAAATACAAGCTGTGCCGTAGTTTTGCTGGTGAATATCCTTTGTGAGAAATCATTTTCTGTAGGAACTGTGTATATTGTAAATAAAGTAGACTAGGATAAACACTGGATTGGTGTCCTGTGTGTTCATTTTAGAGGAGATTGGGTGTGAAAGCTAAGGAGTCGCTCAGAAGTCAGGGTGATTTTGGTTAGACCGAGGAGATAAATTCTGCAAAATTCAGCTTCCGTATGTGTTAAGAATGGCATTCACAGTGTAGGGAGAGCTGGCCACAAGGCAAATGTTGACTTCTGTGCCAGTTCCCAGTTTTTGAACTCTGGTTTTTTTCTTGGAGGAACTAAACAATGATTTGGATGTTGAGGCAGAGAGCGTCAGTGTTTGGTGTGTGGTGTCATTTATTGTTGGTTTTAAACCAGCCTGCTCTTTAGGGTCAGAAAAAGGGAAAATACTCACCTGTGCTGTGCCCAAATCTGGTTTCAAATCTGTGCACAGGCTGTGCCTGGAAGCCTGCATTTTGTTATTAAATACTTGTGTAAATTGTTGTTTAAATATATCCAACTATTGGTGTAAAAATGATCCAGTTACTTCTGTTAAATGATTCCTACACATCTTAAATCATATAAATAATTTCTTATGTATATATTCATGTGGGTTTTTGCTCTGTCACCTTTTCTCCTAACTGTTACTGGTTCGATGCATTCTTTACCACTACTTAACAGCAAAGCTTGCTATTTCACAGGCAGATTTTAAAATGGAGAAAAGCCTTAACATTTAAAAATAACGTGTGAAATGGCATGAAACCTGTTGGGCCGACATCTCCGTGACTGCTTGTGGATTTAATGTGTGTGGTATCATTTCAGCCTGGGCTGAAGTAGGTTGGTTCCCCAGTGGATGGGGCATTACTGACCTGTTACTACAGAAGGCACTTACAATTGTACCACTGGGCTCGGAGGTGGAACGTGTCAGCCTCGACAGAAATGCCTCCTTTGAGAGGCTGCACTGCGGAGCCTGTGCTTCTCTTGGAGGTTGTGAGTTTCGAAGTGTGCATTCACCAGTACCTCACAGGTGATGGGCAGTGTGTTTCCAGGTGGCTTGCTTTGTCTGCTGCTGTGCTGAGGTCCTAAGGAGGGCCAGGTCTGCTCCAGGTAGTATTTCTTGGTCCGTGATGCTCATCAGCACGGGCTGGCCCACAGAGCTGCAGAAGTGGGGCATGCTGAATCATGCTGCGCTTGCTCTATAGCCAGTTTGTGCTCGGCTAGTAGCCACGGTTTCCTTCAGCAGCGTCCCTCAGTGCTGCTGCTCTCACCCTCAGCAGGTCACCGTGCCTGTCTGTGGTGCCTGCCACGCTGCCGCAGCCTGATCTCCCTCTCTTTGGTTTGAAGTGCTTGGAGAACGCCGGCGATCCAATGTTCTCGTTTCGCTCAGGACCGCGGCCTGTGCCCTCCGAGCCCCGGAGCTCGGGGCAGCCCCCGTCCACCCACCCTGCCGCAGCGAGGGGTCCCGCAAGGGGGCGCAGTGTGGCGGGAAGGGCGCTGCCTCAGGCGCCCTACGCGCCCGCGGTGGGGGCGCTGTGTGTGCCGCCGCTGGCAGTGCCGGCCGAGCGCGCTGCGGTGTCTGCGGCTCCGGCTTGTGAGGGCTGCGGGAAGACGGCGAGTGAGGGCTGCGGACTGCCCTGCCGGAGCGGCCCGCGCCGCCGGGGGAGGCTGTCGGGCTCTCTGATGTCCCCCCGGGGTGTCCTGAGGTGAGGAGGGTTCCGTGCGTGCCGGTGCGGCAAACCCCGCCTCAGGCGAGTCGCGGCCTAAAGGGGACCCCCGCGGTGCGGAGGCAATGTGGCTAAATGGCTGTTGAGGGACACGCTTCTCTTTTTGCGGCTTAAGCTGCCTAAATAGCTGCGACAAGTAACGCGATCGAAGTGAATGTCAGAAGAACTGGGAAGTTTAAAGGTGGTTTGAAATGCAAGATGGCCACGGATCCTTGAGCGCAGGCAGAGTACCTCCTCCATAGACAGACAATGCCAGGGGTCAGCCTGAGTGCTGCCAGGCACGCACCCATTGCCGCTGAGATTACAGTACCAACACGGAAACACTTGTGGTGGATGAAACGTTGAAATCAAGGGTTTCTTACATTCTTCTGTTGACTTTTCCAGCCACAGTAAACAGCAGCTGGTCCTGTCAGCGTTGAGCAGGTTCTTGGCACTTTCTGGGCATGTAACTGCAGAGATTCGGTTTTACAAGGTAAGTGTCTTTGGATGAGAACTGTGAAAGCTCTCTGCAAAGTGTAAAGCCCAGTAAGCCCTTATTTGGCAGGTGATGCACTGCTGTGGTGAGACAGAGGTAAAATGAAGGCCTTGTGTTGTGGTACTGGTGGCTTTTTTCCAAGCTGTGCTCGGTGATTTTGATATGTTTGCCTGTTAGTTCTTGGTTTGTAAATGGGATGTCCCAGGCTGACCAGTGTCTCCACTCTGGATGCAGTAGGAAGCAATACAGACAGGAGATGTTTTGCCAGTATTGTTAAAAATAGCTTTTATTTTCTTACGTGGTATGTAATACAGTAAAGACAGTTTCATAACTTAGTGTTTTGTTAATAAATAATCAGCTACACTGTACCACCCACAGCCCTGCAGGGGTAGTACTATGAAGAAGAGCAGAGAGAGGTGAAATCTCAGCCAGTCAGTTCCAGTGCATAGAAGGTAAGTGCTTCCCTAAAATATGCATGTCCAAACCTCTCGGTTAGTGACAGGTTGAAAAGTCCAGAAGAGTGTGTACCAGCTGGGTCGGAGATTTGAGAGCAGTAGTAGTACCACTGAAGTAAGTACTCATGAGCTGGTCACTTCACAGCTCAGGACAAGGAATCAAATAGAGCATAAATACAAGTGACATTAAATTAGTCCTCAAGGCTTTTTGTTTTAAAGTAAGTCCAACTATGTGATTGTAAACTCCAGATGGATTCTCCAGCAAGGGAGTTGCAGAACCTAAGCCTAGTCCTATATATTTCATACCAGTAGTTTTATGTGTAGACTCTATGCAGTGAGGAAACAGACTTGATGCCATCTGGTTGCATAAACTGTTTCTAGAGTCTTTTGTATCTATAAATGTGAAAATGGCAGCATGGGCAGTAGTGGTCTGCGTCCTTGAAGATCCTCACAAAGAAAGGTACGAAGCAGCATCCAAAACAGCACCTACAGCCAAAGAGGAGATGGATATGCACAAATGATTTACTGACTTTGCTTTCTGCTTGGCTGCATCTGTGGTTTTCTTCTACCTTATTCTGTCTGCCCTTTCACTGCATAAATCTCAAGTCTTCTAATGTTTGAAGTATCTTCCAAAAAGTCATCCTAACCAGTAACACTTGATGCATTAGTCTGATTCCGAGCCTGATCCTAAATTTTATTGGGGCAGTAGATAGTGTTGTACCAGTTTTTGCTTGTCAGTTAAATTTAGCAAGTTTGCATCCCCTGTAGCCATGATGACTGTATCTAGAATGGACAGAATAACTAATTTCCAAGGAGGGAAAGGTAAACCATTTATACAAGCACTAGCTAGAACTCTGTTTTTTTAACACTTTTTTAACCTTCTGCTATGAAGAGTCTTCAAAGCATGCATGAAAGCTTACCCAACCATGCACAAGCTGGTGCACAGAAGGTAGGACAGTTTGCCCAGTCTGTAGGTGACCTGTGTGGTGATGTGCTGGCGGCAAGAAGGGCATATTGTGGATGTTGGTTTGCTTGAGAAGATTCCTGCCACGATGATTGGAGGCTGAGACACCATGTAAACTGAGAGCAAGAGGAAATGAGAAGGAGCAAAATTAGAAGTAAAGGGAATCTTTTACAAATTATAAAGTCTCAGTTGAAGAACGTAGGTTCTTAACATGGCTGATCTATAAGCACATATGTTCCTATTGCTGATTTCAAGTATATTCATAAGAACCACAGTACTGCTTGTTCTGTGTATTCCAGTATGTTGCTTCTACCCACAGCAAGTATTTACCCAGATAAGGACATACACAAGGAATTGCCTATGGGGGAGCCCCCATTGTCAGGCAGTCTCCCCTAGCCCATCTGACATTGAGAATTTATCTTCTGATACTTAATATGAAAGAGCATGTTCTCCCTGAAGAAGAGATTTGAAGGCTATAGAAGAACTTTCTGGATCAACTCTTCAGTAGTTACAAGAAATTCATTGGGGTAGTTATTCTAAGATACAAATGTCATTACTTATATGCTGGTGCTGTGCTTAGTCAGTGAAGTCTATGGCTTCCCTCATGTTTTTTCAGTCTGTACCTGACTGTCTTACTTCTTGAAGGGCATGGCTCATGTAGGTACATGAAGACTATTTTTTCAGAGATATTTTCAGTGAAAACTATGATTTTAAACATCCTAAACCCAATTTACTGTAGCCTGAAGCAAAACTTTCAGAGTGGGAAGGTATTGTGTGTTAGATAGATAGGATATAATATATCTGAGTTTAATTGCCTTCTGGTCTTAGTGATTTTTAACAATGTTATGCGTCTCCTCCTGTAAGCGATGTTATTCGACTGTTCTTTGAAGCCTTTCCTCAGTGTCTCCTTTGAGCTTCTCCACTTTCATAAAGGTGACTAGAACAGGAACAGGAAAATACAGTGGACTTAAAATTATTTGTTCTGAAAGTCCTAGTTCCTCGCTGGTTAAAAAAATAAATAAATAAAATTGGGAGCTTCTGTAGATTATCTAATGCTCGAAAACCAAGTCCGAATCTCTCTTCTTAGTTTATCTTCCAACATTTCTAGGGAAATTTTCCAGCCTCTTAGATGGGGGAGGGGGGTGTGTGTGTCATAAAACTCCATCTTCTGTGTTGATTTTAAAACTCTTTCACTTTTGTTAGCATGTAGAACCTTGAAAATTATCAGAAACAGTCCCCTGGCACTTACCTGGTTGCTCAATGGTGGCAGTTTCCCGATAGGAGTAAGGTGGGGGAGCAGGATACTCATAACCCCCTGTGCAAATTAAAACAAGGAAAACCATAAAAATGTGTACAGCTTAATGCTTCCTGAGAGCCCCATTCAGAGTCTGATAAGAAGTTGCATTGGGAGGTGCCTTGCAGGGGGGGCCTTAGTGAAGTACAGGGCAAAAATGGTGTGTTGAATCATGGAATTTTAAAGGCAAAAGAGCCCACAGTGGCAAGCAATATAACATAAACTGAGAAACCAAATTGTTTTTTCAACACAAAGGCAGTAAATGCACCTGTTCCAGCATAACATTGAAATGATACTTGGTTTTAATTTAAGGATTCCATTGATAAAATATCCACTGTACCTCTAACTAGTTCCAGTGATACACTGAAATTGTGTTAGCATTTAAAGCCTTTTTCTAGCTTGAATTTTATCTGCCCTCAGCTTCCAAGTAATTTCATTGTACCCTTTGTTCTAAAAAGAAAATAATTTAAAGATCTTTTTACTTTTGTTGTGGAGAAAGGAGAAAGGAAGCTGGTGACTAAGACACCTTGTGCTTTTCTAGTTCTTTAGTTCTGATCTCACAATTTAGGAGTGTAATCAGCTTACCTGAGTGTGAAATAAATGAATGTGTAAAATATACATTCATGAATACATTCAAAATAAATTAATGTATAAAACTTTGCAGCCAGCTGGCATAGATGTGGTCTGCAGCAGGAGGACAGTCCCTGTGAGAAGTCTTGTTTGATCAAGCCTGCACAGCATCAGAGAAGCTTTTGCCCCCAGGCAGAGCAGTGTTGACATGGCAGTTCAGCCTGCACAATTGAGCCTTGCAGAAACAGTGTGAGTTCAAACAAGAAATAAGCCCACAGAGATACAAAATGAGATAAAAAACTGGATTTTTCCAAACCGAGACAAAATATAATGGCAAAGTTAAGAAATGGTAGCAATGTTTCCTTCAATGGCTTGCCAGAAGTGGTAGAGATTTGCAACAGCATTTGGTTTTAATGGTTGGGTCTTTACAGCTGCCAGGTTGGTTGTTGGTTTGTTTTTTGGTTTGTTGGGGTTTTTTTTTGGGTTTTTTTGTTTAAAAACAAATTTGTAAAGAAATTAAAAAGTGAAGGATTTCCTTCTGATTTAGAAGAGGAATATCAGCACAAGTGAGATAACACTTGATGTGTTTTTGTGAAGGATCTGCAAGGACAAGACACTGCAGCTCAGTGTTAACATGTGTTGAGTGCCCATCCCTTGGTTGAGTAGTTCACAAGTGACTTTTTCTCCTCAGCCTCTTGCAATCTCTTCTGACTTTAGAAAGAGGCCAGAGAGGTCTTTGGAGACAAAAATACTTACTGAGAGAACTCATCAGAATAAAATGCTCTGACAGTGAGTCAGGGTTAGAGGCGCAGTACTGACGCATCTAGCCTTATCAGGCACCTTCTGACCTCCCATTCTGGTTTTCTGTTCCAGTCCTGTCTGGTGAATGGCAATTTCCTCAATAGCAGGAAGGTAACAAAGGTAAAATCACTGATATCTCAGTGTGTCTTTTAATGAGTTTGGGCTCGAACAGGCATAAGACAAAGAGATGTTGTGAGGTAATTATGTAGATATGAGAGCAATGCCTCATATCAGAGGGAAAAGCCAGCCCAGCAGAGCAGCAGCTGTCACTTGCAGTCATTGGGCTGAATTGTCACCATTCAGTCATGATGTTTTCCCCATGGTACAACAGTGGAGAGGGGTTGTTCATCCCTATAGAACCTGGCTGCAGAACTAACTCATGTGGGGAAGGCAGCTCTGGGCAGCAGGAGCATTAAGGAAAAAGCCAGCCCTCTGGAAAACTAGATTACAATTCAAGCAAGATTTAGCCTATCCATGTACAGTTTGCTGGCTGAACATTTGCTTGTTAGAGATACAAAATTATTGTAGAGATACAACTGCAATTCTTTTTCCAATAAAGCACATGTTGTTTCAAAAATTATTAACTAAACCGACAAAAATGTTCTTTTGCCATTGTAAATGATGCTTCTGTTAGGAGATCCTATCAGCTTTCCTACCTCAACCCTGGTTTTATATGCTGGCATAAGTACTTTCTAAGCTTATCATGTCCTGGCTAAGCTGGGCCCTTTAGAGCTGGCTCAGGTACACTATCAGTGTTTGCCACACAACCACGAAGAGGGTGCTCTTTCCAAAGCCCTCCCAGTGAAGCCTGCTTACCTTCTTGGCTGCAGTACTCTGGTGCAGAGGGTTCTTGTGCGTAGGGTTCATGACGTGGTTCATACATAATCATAGGAATTTCCGCACGTGCCTTCTCACTGGCCATGTCTGCAGTTCAGCTGCCAAAAGCAGTGCAAACTAAAATCCACTGTGACTTCCAGTGCCCTGTAATGCCTGCTTCTGTAATTCTTAGTTCTCACACTCATGTTTTACTTAGAGGAAAGCCAGCAGTTCTCATATTCTGTCTTTTTTACAGACCGAAGTGCAGTCAGTTCCTGTTACACTTCATGACGAGGGAGATTGGAAGGGAGAAGATAAAATACCATTTTTACATATTTCTTTGTCCTGTAAAGCTAAAAATGTTCCTCCAGGAAAACACACTAGTCAAAGTGTGTAAACTCGTGACTGGAAATGTTACCTTTGCAGAAAGTTAACCTGATTTTTTTCTATGGGTTGTCAAAGCAATCAAGGAGGGGTAGAACACATTTGAAAAACCTTCGTGTGTCATTAAGTCAGAGCCGGCAACAATGCAACCAGTGGCAATCTGGATCTGGCTTTCCTTGAGTTGTTGTGCAACCTTATCATCGTCATTATCATGACCAGTTTTGTACTGTGAAACTATTGTCTCATCGCTAGTGTGACAGGCTTTTGTTGTGCAAGATCATTATTAAATATGACTGCACTGCCTGAGGCTCTGAACAGGATCAGGCCACAAAATATGTGTGTTTTGCAGGTGTTAGCAGGAACTGCTCCTCACAATAAAGGAGAGTGGGAGGAAAAGGACACAGATGTGTCTGCGTTACTGCAAGTGGAATGGTGTTAATTATTTCTAGCTGTCCCTTAAACCAGTATTGGCCTGTTGGTTTCCTACTAACGTTAACTGTAGGAGTCCTTTGCAGAAGAAAGTTACAGCCTTTTGCACAGATCAGCAAGGAATGGCAATTTTGTGAGAAAAAAGGAGGAAAGATTTTTGTGAGAAGCTTCTAAATGAGCCTGATGCAGGTTTAGTGGCTGCTCAGGTTACTCCATTTAACTCCTTGCATTCCACCTAAATGTCCTGTGTTGCTGTGCAAGCACCTTCCCTGGTTCAGATCACGACTGTGCCCATCTCTCTTGCTCAGTGGTGCTACAAAAGTGAGGGGTTCTATTGTTAAAAGACACTTGGATAAGCAAATAGAGTCCAAGAAATGTAGCCTTTGGCAAGTCAGTGCAAGCTGGATGAATATAAGATTAAACTAATATAGGATAGAAATTGCTGAACAAGACAAGATGATCTGAACAGGTCTGTTTTCAAGGAGCACTGGGGGGGAATATGGATGGGGGAGACCACAAGAGGGGGGAGTTAGTAGTGCTGAGATAAAGCATCAGTCCTTTTAGGGAGGAAGAAAAGGAGGAATTTGAAAATGCCATTAGGGAAGAAGTGATGTAATTTTCACAAATCTGTATGAATTGAAAGTGATATTGGAAAATGATAGCAGAATTAATACTAAAGGGAATAAGTAGAATGCTGTCAAGGAAAAGATCAGAAATGCAGCATTGGCCATATTAAAGCCAAAGATGCTGGGGAAAATTGCTAATATCTGGATTGAAGAGGAGGGATGGGTATACTTGTTGTAAAGAATCTAAAATAGGTGATTGGGAATGTCAGAGGTATTAATAGGCCATTGCTGAAGCTTCATGAGGATCCCACTGAGAACAAAAAAGAAATGCTGAGAATTGAGAGAACTTGGGTAAGATGAAGCTATTTGAAGCTATTTGAGCCAAGGGAGAATAATGATTACAGAGAAGACAGACAGTGTGTCAGTAGTAACTGGGTTCAGGAGTGTGCTGATAGACAATATTGCATTAGCCAGCATTGATGAAGGGTTGTTTACCTGGGACAGGGATCAGTGGGCAAAATTATAGGGAGTCTCTAAGTTTTTGGCTTACTGTTAACTTGGCACTTAAACACCATACACTAAGTACTGGGTGGTGTCGATTTGGGTGACATTTCTGCTGAATTCATCTCATTCACTGTAAAGCAGGAAAAAGAGGAAAGGGCTTTTGGATTTCATCCAGTGACTATAGGCCCAGGCAAAAGGCCTGTTGTAAGGCACAATGTAAGAGGGAATAATAGTGGTTAACATAGTGAGAGTGTTGCATATTAACAGGTGAATGCAAGCAAACACTGAGTAATCCTTGCTCCACCCAGTGAGGTATTAGTATAATATCACCAGTTAAATGTATAGGACAAGAGATACAGAAGTAAATCAGCAGCAGAGCCAGGAGTAATGTGGGAGTCCCACTGGATGCCAGGTTTGTGCTTGAACTATTGAGCCATCAAGCACAAAAGCTGTGGGCCATAAGCTGTTGATAAAGTTGGTGCCCTGAATTTGCTCACTTACAGTGTCTTGATATGTGCTTCTAATAGTGCTATCAGTAACTGTGTATTGTGATAGAGCACCTGCCTCAGAAAAGATGAGCTGTGAGAACTGGATGGGCAGCTGGGCCTCAGCTTCTGCAGAAGCTTCTTCAGCCTACCTAGGAGAAAGTACCAGGGTGTTTGATACCCTCTGGGCCTGAATGCTGCAAATCCAGAGGTCCAGGAAAGGCATTCTGTAGGATGTTTTATGCAACAAAGTAGATCCTTTCATTTGTCATGTAAGTGGTTACTCTCAGTTCTTGGTTGCAACAATGTCCAGTACCCAAGAGCTCTCTGGGGCTGTTCCCCCAAGCCTGTGTTATTGCCATAGATTAGAGCTAGAGGCTTTCATCTTGTTTATGATCATCTGCTGGGTATATCTGATGGGTATGGGCAAGAACATACAGTGTTGGTAGTCCTGTAGGAAAAAGATGTAAGGAGAAATATTGGTCAGCAGTTCCTGAAGAGCAGGAAAATGTCCTATAAACTCCACTCCAGAAACCAGTAAAATCTAAAAAGCCAATACTTAATAGCTAGAGAGGTGATGTAAATTGCCTCCTCTGCAGTCACACTGAGCAAAGGGAGCTCTCTGCAAGGACACAGCAGGCCCTTAAGCACTCCTGAAGTGGTGGCTTTGTTTATCTGAAGCACTCAAGATTGAATCAAACAACTGCAAGTTCCTTGATTTGCAGGCAGGAATATGAAGTCCCAGGGGCACCAAAACAAGTCTGTGCCTTCTCTTCTCTGAAGTTTCAGTCTCCTGTACATATGAGTATAATGGGTTTGCATTGGAAAATAAAGCTCACTTGAGTCCTGTGGAAATTACTATTAAAAAAAAAGGAAAATCACACCCAGAGGCATATTCACAAAGAGCTAACTCAAGGAAAGAGAGTTGGTAACGACAAAGCCATTGATTGTGTTTCAGGATGGACATATCCTAGAGGACCATGGGCAACAGCAGTTTCCATCATCTTCCTCTGAATTTGCCCCAGGCACTTGTGTTCTGGTGTGAAGAGCAGTGTCAGGCAGCCAAGAAAAGCTGCTGAACTGACAAAATTCACGGCAGGGCCCAGCTCTCACCTGAGCCTCTGCACATTCTCTCCCAACTTCCCTGATGGCTACGTAATACCACAGATGAGCATAGTGTGATTTGTGCCTGCAAAGAGGCACAGGTGCTGTCATTTTTGCTTGGTAAAGGGGAAACTGAGGCACACAGAGGACAGTCTTATCAGGAGTCCTGACAGAGTTGTCATTTGGCCTCCTCTGTGTGATTCAAATAATTGAAAAGAAGAAGCATGGCTTTCCTCCCCTCTATGGTATTCTTTGGAAAGGTTTTTCAGGCGCTGCATGTTTGCAGGGGTGAGTAGAGAGAAGTTGCCATCAATTCAAATCATTTGTCGCCTTTCAGAAATACTTTTTTCAGTTTGATTTCAAGTTTGTTGGAAATACACTTTTCCCACAAACACTTCTTCAAAGGTGACGTTGTGGTATTTGAAATTGAAGCATTCATGAGCCTCAAGAGTCCCGTGCGATTCGTTCAAAGCACAAACTGGGACCTACGTCACAGTCATCTCAGAAATCTCATTATTTGAGTGCTGATGCATCTTTGATTTAGTCTTACAAATGTGCCAATGAAGTATGTATGATTTCATTTGAAAACTGAAGTTCACTGCAGTCCTAATCCTTCTGCATTTAGATTCAGAAATTACAGTCTGAGAAGAAAAGGCAGATGGAGTTTGGCAGGTGCATGTGTATCAGTCTAGGTAACATCTCCCTGGAATTCTATTCTCCTGAGGGAATGATGTGGTACTTCTGTGAAAGCTGATAAAAGGCTTACTAATGTATAAATACTACTATTATTATTAATAATATTAATTTATTATTTAACTGGGGTTTGTTTTAGCAAGATTAATTGTTGGTCTTATACTGCAGACTCCAAATGAAGTTTCAAAACAGTTTGCTAAAGTGCTTTGCACTGGCCTATCTCTGTTTCAGTTGAAGCAATGGAGCTGCTCCCAGGACCCAGACCTGGATGTAACCGCACAAAGTACCTCACACTTATGGGATTGGAGGAGAAAATGTAGGGACAACTTGGATGTGTGAGAGAGGGTGTAAAGCTGCGAAGGGCTGTTTCTGTGTCCTGCCTGTAGTACAGCTGGCTGTAAGGACTGGATCAGTGTCATGTCACCTGGCAGGTGGTTTTCTTATTTGGCTATCACATCATGTACCAGGATACCATCCAGAATCTTAGGCATGGCAAGAAGAAGACTCTTTATAAGTGTTTAATCTGCATTCCAGCTGATACCAGTGTGAGATTTGACATTGACCTCAGTAAGAGCAGATTCAGAGATGGAAGAAAGGGAGCATAGTATTTGGGAGGAAGCATTAAGTGATTCATGGATTTGAAGAAGATAAAATAATGCACTCAAAATTTCTGTGTTTTGTAAGATTAATGTTAAAATATTATAGTGAGTGATCTTCAGATTTCATGGATATAGATTTTGTCTATACCTCCTGCGGAGTCATAGATGTTTTCACCAGAGATCTGTTGGCTTGCAGGATACTAGTCCAAAGGCTTTCGGTTTGCTCTAATGTGTTCTTGTTCTCCTGTCATTACTAGTTTAATGCTTTCTTGGGCATTTAGCCCTTCCAGCTGCATTTGTGAGACAATTTAAGTTTCTGCTATTTAAAAGAGTGACCATAAAATGCCATTACTGGCATGCCATTGCAGCTACAACTTGAACAGTATCGAGTGCCTGTGTTTTATTTTGTTGAAGCAGTTAATTCTAGTTTTCAGCTAGCAACAAAACACTGAATTCTTCAGTGGAGAGATCTTTCCCCCTTAGCTCTGAGTTGATTGTTTATCGTAACATTCACAATGTGCTGAGGCTTTTCAGATGTTCAGGAAGGAAGATTTCCAGCTCTAACAAAGCTAAACAGAGATTGGGGGGAGCAGCATTCAGGTATTTGTTTATTCTTATTCTTAAAATAGAAGCTAAAAGAGATTACTGCTGGCATCAAAGTAAAAATTGGACATTAAAAGGTATTCAGGATGTCTGAAGTTGACAGCCTTTTCAATGAGATGAAGAGTGTTCTGCCAATTCCCTGTTCTTTACTCCCAGATTTCATTTTAAATTCTATTATTATTCTGGCTTTTAAGCCTGTATCAGGCTACCAGCTTCTTTTCTCAAACGGAGAGGATGTAGCTATGGGGGATTCAGCTGAGTATGAACTGTATTTCTCTTTGCAAGCTCTTCACCTGGTTCCTTTGGCTTGTCTGTTGACTGCATTGACTCACTAGCCGTCACGCAAGGTCACTGCTTAAAGTGGTCAGTGGAACAAGTTGGTGGTTCATCTGTTGAAGTCATCAGGTTGTTTTTGTTATTGAGCCAGGGAGCCTGAGTAGGACCTAGAAAGTCACTGTGCAGATACAGCTTCTCCTCCCGTTGTGTGGAATGGGAGATATTTACTTGTAATTCAAGTCCCTATGGCTTCAGTGGAAGTTTAGTCTAAAGGAGCATAACCATTGTTCATAAAATCAGGAGGAAGCATATAGTGAGCAGTGAAATGTTGGTGAACTAAGCTCTACTGAGAAAGAAATAGCTTTTTGCTTCTTCCATTTTGGAGAAAATCTTCTTTCCTCCATGGTATTGTAAATGGTAACACAGAGGCAAAGAGATTTGGAAGGTTTGGGGGTTTGTTCTGGTTTGGTTTTGTTTTCTGTGATGTGTGCCCAGAGGGCTGGTTGGTTGGTACTGGGCTTGTGCATGCAGCTGCAGCACTTGTGCATGCAGATCAGCAGCCTGGCCCTGTCTATGTGGACTCAGTCACTTGCTGGATAGGGAAGGACTCACTGGAATTTCCAGGCCTGGCCCAGAGCATATGTTTATGTTAGGTTATTCCTTCATGAAAGGAGCTCTGGTCTATAATTCAGTACATTTACTGTTCCTGTTGCTCTCACCTTAAAGCCATTCAAAATACTGTGAACTTTCAGAAACCACCTAGCCTAAAATCATTCATGATAGTTTATCCCTGTTTGTTACTGTGCCAGCATCACATGTTTATAGAAAAGCCTTCTCCCCTTAAGACAGCCCAGAGAACATTCCTGGCTCTCTGCAGCCTTTCCTTCACAGGGATAAGCAAGCTTTTGAGTCTTTCTTGTTTCTGTACAGTGAATTCATTGTTAATTATGAGCAGCCAGTGAGCTTGTCCTCAGCCTATATTATGGTATGAATGTCATCTTATATTTAATGGAAATCCTGGTTTTAGAACAATCCAATAGCACTTTTTCTTTTTCCAAAGCCATATCAGGCTGATAGTTTGTACTTATGCTATTATTGACCAGCAGTAGGTCTTTCTCTTCTAATGTCATTTTGTGCTAATGAACTCGCAGCTTGTAGCTGAAATTCCTGGTACAATTTTCTAACTGCACTGCTTTGTAGCATTATAACACATATGAATTCTGTCACAGCATTTCTCTAGGTTTTCTTATTCTGTGTAATAGATTTTCTGCTTCCATGATTTATTTCTTCATTCATACATTTTATTAGCCACTCCTATGTTTCTGTCAAGGTTATAAATTAAATCACTGAGTAAGATCCATTACCTTTGATGCAAACCAGATGTATCTCTTAAATACTGTTCCTTTGTTTACTCTTTGAGGTATAATCCCTTGCTTCCCTCAGATGAACAACTTTATTCAGATTTAAAGGGCCTTTATTCTGAAGGATGAGCATGCCTAGGCTCTGGAATTGCATTAGAATTTGTCCCTCCCTAATTGCCATTACAAAAATAGAGTCTCAACCTCCCCACTAAAAGGAAGTATTGTCCAGTGGTTTGGGTATTAATTGGAGTGTGTGTGTGAGAAAGATGGGCTCAGTTCCTGTTCTGCAACAGTGATGATGAGCAAATTAATTAGTCTTGGTTTTGCTTAGCTCTATTGTATAAGGAAACCTTGTATTGGGGAGACACTGCAATCATTCTACACTGTCATGGTCCACATTTGGTTATGCCTTGTCTTAAAATTTGAGCACACAGCAGAAGATAGGAAATACTGAGTTGTCCTCTATTGACACGATTTTGTCTTTCACATTCTCTTCTAGCTGTCAGAATTGAGGGAAGCCTTACACAATTGTTTCCAACAGTTCATCATTACCTTCAAATTTGATATTTGCCATTATTTTATGGATTAACATTCCTTTAGCAACAGCATTGAATCATGGGTAGCCAGCATTTCATTTATACCCATGTGAAAATAATGTCCATAACTTGTCCTTCAATTGAAAACTGACCAAACAGCTCAAGTAACATGTCATATAGCATCTGGACCTGGTTTAGCAACTTTTGCATAGTTATTATGAATAAACATTCATTTGAAGAAAGCAGGTATGTGCCCTGCTCTTGTATATAAGCTAAACCCATTCCTATAGAGGATTAGTTTGACTTTCCACTCTTCTCACCTTAACCTTATCAGAAAGCTTGTTTTCCTCTTTTCCATCTCTGATCTGTTCTAGGAAAAAGTTAAAGCATTCTTAGAAAAATCTTTGCCTTCAGATTTTAAGAACATGGGAGAGATCTTGCAGATTTCAATTCAATCATAACGAGTTAACATTTACAGCAGAGAGCCACAGCTGTCAGCTCCTTGAGCTCACTGTCTGGTTTAGTCCTTGCCACTTCCCTTCCTTTACTCCCTAAGGAGCAAACATAGTATTGATCCCAAGTCACTTGAAAGCTCTTACCTTTAGGTAGTTCTGGCAAATCTTGGGAGCAAAACCGCTTCAGGAGCTGATCACTTCATCCATGCCTTTTCAATGTGTCTGTGTCTAGGAAGGGAAGCAGCACACATGACCTGCCGTCATGCCTCAGCAGCGTATCCATTTGAAGATGCGAGTCAGGTTGGTACAGTGTATAATTACCCCAGTTTGCCCACAGTCCCAGCCTACTGCTTAACACCTGCTCTGCAGCAAAAGGAATGTTGTGTGACAGGCTTGCATGAGTTTGTTGGTTTGGTTTTTTTTTAATAATAACCCAGAAATTTGACTTTGTACTAACCTGAAAGCTAGACAATTAGACGAAGCACAGGAATAACTTGAGGACAACGGGGAGAACAGTGTATGTCCTAACCCATAGTGCCTCTATACAAACCATCATGGAGAATGTTGAAAAGCCACAGGTGCAGGTGTATATGAGGCTCTGATATTGTATTACTGAAGTCAGTGATCACTTTAACTTTCTGACCATTTAGGTGTTTGTGCTTAGGTTAGCAAAGATACCTGTGCAGGGTGGTAACCCTTGACATTATCACTGAGATCTTTCTGGTAGGTAGGTTTGTGGCTGAACTGAACTATATGTTAAATAGGTGCTTCGTGGTGGGTTGACTTTGGCCAACTGCTAGACTTCCACCCAGATGCTCTGACTCTCCTCAACCGGAAGGCAGGTAAGAATAATGGAAGTGTTCTTTGATTGAGATAAAGACAGGGAGATCACTTACCAGTGACCATCACAGGCAAAACAGACTCAACTTGGGGAAAATTCATTGAGTTTATTGCTTATGGCTGGTGAAAAACAAAGACAAAAATTGAAACAGCTCCCCTAGATGCCCCAGGTTTGGCATCTCCAAGTGTAACAGTGGCCACATGAACTTCCCATTAAGGATCATTTTTGCTTCATCCAAACCCACTGCAAAACTGTTTGGTGAAAAGACTGTTCTCCACAAGAGGAGCCCATCCACAGTGTACCGGACAGGGACAGAGAATGAGGCACTGTGTTTTGCCTGTTCAAACCATGCTCTTTGCTTGGTTCTTGAGCAAACAAAGTCTTACTCAAGAAAGGGCCATAGCAGTGCAGGAAGCCCCTGACCTGGAGAGGTTAGGATTGCACAGTAATTAGCAAAATAGTAAGGTATGGCTGAGGAACTGCCAGTGGGTAAAGAAAGAAGAGAGTGAACAATTGAGCATGCCAAGTTTTCATGCTGCTTTTGTTACCATAACTTAGTAACTCTTTGAAAAAGAGATTGTTGTTAATGGATGGTTTGGTTTTACTGGTGAAAGCACATCACCTACCTCTCACTCAGACTTGAAGGGCCAGGTACAGAGTCCTTGCTCAAATTTGCCTCACCAGAAAGAGCGGAGACTCAGCACTTTGTGCACTATACGCATTTTATGATTTACCTTTGACCACCATCAGAGTGGTTGTGAACTCCCCTGACAAAAGCCACACCTCCAGGCTAAATGAAAAATATGAAAGGGTGGCTAAGAGCACCCGTGGCTGGTCTGATTTTTGCTTTTCAAATATTTGCTCTGTCACAAATTGTACAGATTTTCACAGATGTTGGGCAAGTTAGTCACTCCTCTGTGTTCTCTCTGTGTAAAGAAGGAAATAGACTGATCATAATAGTACTTAATTTTAATAGAGAGGTTAAAATGCTGCTTTATTGAAACTGAAATGCTTTGGGGAGGTATATTATTGTGACATTTTCTCAGCAAAGGTTTTATTTCTCAGGGCTCACTGGTCATTTCTGATGAGGGAGAAAGATCATTGCTGCCATGTATATGTCTAAGTATGCTACGGTTTGAACATATTTGATGAGGTTAAAAGCAAGACATATAGCTATAATGCATAAATACAACAGGTAGTAATAGGGTATTGAAGAGGCTGAAATATGGAATACATAAAAGGGCTGCTGATAGATAAAAACATTAATAATTATGTATATTCCTATATGTTGTGAAGATGGTAGCCACTATCACTGAATCCTTTCACTCCTTGCTTTTCAGTGACTGTAACATTTTAATCTGTGACACTACAATTAAGCAGGAGGTAAATCTGTGGGAGAAAGGGCCCATTTCTTTGGGGAGAGCTGTCTTTATTTTTTTTTCCTTTAAGAGCAGAAGAAAGAATGTGATGAAAACATGGGTGAATCCAGAAATGCTCATGCACAAGAAATTCTAACTGTGGTGTAGGGTGGCTTAAGTGCTTAAATATTTAGAACAGCTTTAATGTGCTTAAGACGCTGCCAAGCTGACGCTCCTGAAAGATCCTGAAGTTGTTTAAGCTCTTAGGGGTGCTTACAGGCGTGCAGGACACAGGCAGTCACCATTTCACTTGTTCCAAGTGTCACTGGCCACACACATTTTCAGATCTTCAGCCTTTATTATAGGTGAGGTGAGAGGACACAAAGATCCTCTTGTCTCCTGCCATACACACTTTTCTCACTTTTTTCACCCACCAACCTCACTGTGATTCTTCAGCTTAGGGGAGAAGTGAGTGATTTTAAACCTCTATTTACATGCCTGTCACTGGCTTTCTTTTGCAATCTTAATTATGCTGTTTGCTGTAAGAGGATTTGTGTGATACTTAGCAAAGGGAAAGATGATATCAGTCCCCCTGAATCATTATATCAGCCCCCTTGAATCATATATATCAATCCCTTGAATATCACATATGCTGTCAGAGACAAACAAGGGTGTAATAATTACTATAAATGAGTCCATCAAGGGCTGATTGCTTTTCCTATCATCATGAAAGATAGACTCTTATTGCATGTAGGACCTTAATTAACAATTATTTGAGGGCTTCTCTCCTGTTTTACCTTATAGTCTCTCATATGACGGGACAACTGGATTCAAGAGTTTCTTCTGTGTGTAGTTGATAGCCCTAGTTCTGACTGTGGATGTGGTAACCATGGAGTTAAGATCAGAAGGATCATTGTGTATAATAATAGCTGTAAAACCTCACTTGGGGATTCCTGCATAGCTGCCGGTGGAGCCAAGAGCACTTCTAGATAGTGAGCCTAACACAGACCCATGTGTAAGGCAGCATCATGGGGAAGCTGCACCAGTAAAAGCTCTGGGAGATTTGGAGCCTGGCCCAGGCCTAACTGCATCCTAAGGGTGCACACAGAAGAGAGCACACAGTAGTGCAGCAAGCCCCTGCTAAGGCAGGGCAGCTCTCCTCCTTGGCCTGGCCACATATGAAGGTGGAATGGAGCACACTGGAGTTCTCTGTATCTCTCCATTGACTTTAGGGGTCTTCAGCCAACTGGCTCATGCTGTGCTCCTCATTTGTAGGTGGATGAAACTGTGAGATGTGGCCCTCCCTTTGCTCCCTTTTATAGTTTGTATGCTCTTTGAAGCATGATTATCTGTTTGTTGCTGTTTGTGTTCAGGGTCTAGCACAGTTGGCTGAAACTTTTGTTGAAGCATGACAGAATAAAGTTGAATCAAGATCTTATTAGAGATAATCCATATTTTTATATAGCTTCTCTGCTACTGGAAAACTAACAATGAGTAAAGGTCCTTTCCTATTAAAGCTTGGAGAAAGATCTGAATATACTTATGGTTACAAAAAGCAGAGACCTTGTTCACACAATTCCCCTCTTGTTTATACCAGCAGTTATTTGTTTGCAGTCAATGATATCTGGAATTGGAAGTATTTTGTAATTCAAGAAACCAGCGTCTGTGAATATCCCTGCAATTGTCTACCGTAAATATAGTACAGGTAGAAAAAAAATCCTCTCCCAATTAAAATGTCAGCTTGTCATAGCTGAGGATTCATCCTATTGACTGGGAGCTTGCCTATCCTGTTTGGTGTCTGAATGCAACATATTTCTTGGAACACTGATTACACAAGAAGGATCAGAGTGACTCAACTATGAAACATCACTCTTTTCAGATAAGGTCTAGAGATGTGTTGCTTTAATATGCAAAATGTGTCACATAGTACATAGCTCAAGACAAAGCAGAAACCACTTCCACACAATGGTTTCCAAATGAAAAAAGGATCAGCAATATGAAAAAGTATACACATGCTTTTTCCAGTAGTTTGCCTGTTAAAATAAGATGTAGACAAAAGCACCAGCCACATGCCATGCAGCAACCTGAAAAATCGCTGTACACTCTGCAACTAATCTGCTCTGAAACCCCAGCCTGCTGCAACTGGACTGTGTGCCCAGCCACAGTGGGGACATTGCTCAGCTGAGCTAGTAGTACAAAAGTCTTGATTTTCTTTATTTTTCCCCTTTTAATGTAACAGTTCTAAAAGCTCAGAGCCTGGTGTCAGAAAGATGTTTGCAGCTTTTTTCTAGACTGTGACTTTGCCAAAAAAGTTTGGACCAGATGATCCTTGGGTTGCCATTCCAACCTGGTCTTCTGTGATTCACAGAGTCTTACTGATTGACAACCTAAGGCAGAGAAAAAGCTTAATTCAAAATTAATCTTTGAATCAAAGGAAAACTGGTAAACCTAGGCCTTGGTTCGCAAGAAATACCCTTATGGAAAATGTTTCATTATTTTCTTTTTATCTAGGTAATTTCTGAGAAGTCCTCACGTTCACAACAAATCCTACTTTCATGCTAGTACACCCCTGCCATCAGTAGTAGTATCTGTGCTTCCAACTTGCACCATGCAGTTTGGCTTGGACAAGCAGGCAAAGCTGTCAGCTGAGACCTGTGCAATTACTGCTGAGCTTTTCATGCCTTGGAGTAATAGACCACAGCATGAAACACTACAAATCCTCCTGTTAGAATGAAATTGCATCTACTGGTTATTATCCCACCTTAGCAACTGCTAGAGCCAGAACCATGAAGGAGTGGACTCACAGACTGGAAAAAATACAGAGCTGAGAAATTTCATGCAGAGATGACAAAGCCCATTTTGCTGCATGACTGTGGTGCTGACACCAGTGATTATGCAGTTGGGCTGTGTTTGGCATGTCCAAGAATTGTAAAACCGTCTGGTTAATTTAATGCACTTTCTGACTTTTCTAGACAATAAGAATGAATAGGATTCCTATCTATACGATGTATGTGACAAAACCACCCTAGAGATCACCTTAATGATATCAGAAGGAAGAGGACTTGACCATTAGCCCTCAGGAAGTAATTAACTTGAATGGTAAAGTCTAAGATGCTGGAAAGGTGAACACTCTTGCAAGCCAGAGATGTTTCTGATGTAAGAAAAAGTGTGTGGTTGGATGACTGAATTATTGTCTAACTACAAACTCGGTGCAGTCAGAAGAATAAGTATCTCAGTATTTCAGTTGTTCCTAGAATTCTACATTGCTTTAATTATAAAAGTGGACAATGTGGAAAGGAAATCTGACATAGTTTAAATAGGCCAAAAATACCTGTCCCTTTGCACAGGCTTTGCAAAGACTAGTTGCAAGTGCAATCAAATTACTTTAGAGGTTGCTTGCCCTCCAGGGCACCCTGCCATACACAACAAGGTCAGTGCACACCTATCTGGTTCTACAAGGAGAAGGGATGTGAAATGCACAAATATGCAGAATCTCATTGCTGCTATTGCTCAAGAAGAAGGGCTTCAGGTCCTTACAGCCAGCCAGGAGTCCAAGGGTAAGGAAAGTGCTGTGTGCTCCATTGCCTGCATGGGGGAGGTTCCCAGAGGCTATTAAATCATAAAACAGTGGGTATTGGAAAGGACTTTTAAGATTACCTAGTTCCAACTCCGCCAAGGGCAGGGACACCTCACATGTCACCCAAGGCTCTGTCCACCCTGGCCTTGAACACTGCCAGGGATGGAGCATTTATAACTTCTTTGGGTAACCTGTTCTAGTGCCTCACCACCCTCTGACTAAATGGGCCGTTAATTAACCTTAGTCACAGATTTTTGTTGTTTCGGTTATTTTGGGGTTTGTTTGTTTGTTTGAACAGATATTCCATTTTACAGTATATGATCATCTTTCTTAGCCCTTTCCCTTGATTGGGCTTTCAAGAGCACTTAACAAAACTCCACCAGAAAAGAGGTTCCACTTAGGGAGAACAAGATTGCCTGTACCTCTGTCCTTAGCTTTTCTGTGTGGTGACTGTATTCATGAAGATGACGTTGCTGAAAGGTAATTTATACAAGTTACCTGCAAAGTATGCAACTCTAACATGAGAATGTGACAATAATATGTAGACAGCAAAGTCATAAAGGTCAAGAACTCAAATACAGATTAATGATACATTGATTAGTAAAATACATATTATATTAGACAATTCAGACTGAAATTGTACAGATACTAGTGCACTTGCAGTATAGGTTGTGGATTCAAACCCAACAAACCCCGAATTGACTCCTCAGCTCACCCTGCGGCTGGGTTACTGGATGCTGCCACCTACAGTCTGCATTGCTCCAGATCTCTGCTTCAGCCGCTGACAAGACAAATACAATCTGTCATGCCTTTTTCTCACTTTTAGAAGCCTCGGGTTTTGCCGTGGTTTAAACCCTTTTTAATGCAGTCATTATTCTGCAGGCAACGTGACATGAAAAAGCAGTCACGTAACTCTGGAGAGGTTGCTAGTTGTGATCAGTATGATCAAGTGAAAACCAGACTGATCCTCTTTCTTTTTTTCTGGCATGAAAAGACAAGCATTCTGTCTGTACATTGGTGATATCTAGCTGGCTGAGCTACCGTGTCTTTCACTGGGGCAGTAAACTGTTCTGGCTTTACTCAGACAGCCATTAAACATCCCTTTCTTTGGTGATAGTAAAATAACTGAAAACCACCACCCAAAGACAGAAATTACACACCCATAAGAACTGATGAGGCTGGTTGGGCAAATAAGTGCAGAACCTAATTGATCTGTGTGAGGGTTGTTAAGAGGAACCATCAGAGAGATGAAGATGTCCTTGTGCCAGCATAGGGTATCTCAAATATAAGCTGAGTATTCCACTTACGCAGTTGAGTTTTGAAGTCTCTGAAGCTCTCTAATGCCATTTTCAAGTGTTTCTGAGTTATGGTAGGCTGAAATAAAAAATATACAGAGAACCTCTTCAGCATGGCGTGAGTCAGCTCTGCAAGTTGTGCTGTGTTGGAGGTTGAAGCTGTTAGTCAGTTAGGAGTGATTTGAGTTGAAGCAGGGTCCTGATAAGTCCTCTGAGGCAAGGTGTTGGCCTCGGGCAAGAAGGAAATGCTTTTGTGAGGGTCCCAATGTGCACACAGGTATGCCTTCTACTTAAACTGGGAAGTAAGTACTAAGTCACCACTTCAATATATTTTTACTTAAGGGTCATTACACAGAACAGTATTTTCTATGCAGAAACTTAATTAAGAATGTCTTTGCTGCCTGCTTTGCATCTGTGGACAAATAAGGATTGTGAGCAGAGAGAAGTGGCAAAATCAGTGGTAAAAGAGATTTGTAATTTGTTTGCCCTTCATCAAAGACGACGTGCAACAGCCACAAGCAGTCCTTCCTTTGAGAACTGAAATCATGACCACTCAGCCACAGTGCTGTTACTGTGATACTGTGGCACCAAGCACATCATCATTAACAGAGCGCAGCCAGCCTCATTCATTCCCAGATCTTTCCTCTCTTTTAATATGCACTGTTTTTAAGAGGATTTCACTGCTGTACATGAGGTGCTATATTTGCTTCTCAGATATTTCTCACAGACAAGACAGCTAGTGATTAAGTACTGAAGGATCAAAAGACAGACTGGTGCACCTAACCAAATGGTTTCACTTCTGGAGCATAAGGAATTCATGCACAGGACAGATCAGAGAGGAGGTTAATTTTAACACAGCATGCTACTCTTGAGCAGCCCTGCTTGGAGGGGGAGTGTTTCTTCTCAAAAAATACTATTGAACAAGAGTAAGTTAGATTATGTACCTCTGGAAATGCTTTGCATTGCTCTGTGTCTCATTAAGTCTTGCAAAAATACTGGTCAGAGCAATATATGATAATCCATCTGTTTCTTGGTGCCTCTATCGGTTAGGAATGTAACAAAGATAAAGCAAGAAATTAAAAGATAATAAAACCTTTTGTTGCTGAACCTGGTCTTTTTCCTTGTTCCTGGCACCCAATTAATTTTATTTTTTCAGGAAAAAGTCAAATGAATGATTAATAGATCAGCCATTGCACTGTTGTGAAATACAGAGGTTTTCCTGCAGAGCAAATAGAAGTATTCCTCTTGTTCTGCTGTTTGAGCGCTCTCTTAGTGGCTTATGGCACAATGGCTCATAGTTTCTGGTAGCAGTCAGACAGGCCAGTGTGTTGAGCAGCTCAGAAATACTGTTTTTTCCGCGTATCTGTCAGCTGTGACACCTTCCCATCTGCCCCTGCAACCTGTCTCTGCATTGTTGTAACAGCATTAGTCAGCAGAATCAGCAAAACCCGGATTACATGACTGACAGCAGAGAAAGGCCCAGATGTTACCTCATCAATGTTTTCGCATGGGCTGATCAGCCACGTTCTGCCTGATCTTGTCAGCTCGCTACTCTGGGCAGTGTTTTTGCACTGGGGCGTAGCGTGGGGCTTTGCTAGGGTAGGACAGAGTGTGGAGACTGAGAAAGTGAAGGGTGGCTTTACAGATCCAAACTGCCTACCGTCAGATCTCCCTTTTTATGGTTTAAGGAAGGTACTTCTGGGTATTTCAGTAGTTCTGTGAAGAAGGAGACACCCAAGTGATCCAGAATTGGAGAGTTCAGATTTGGATTCCCCCTCTCGTTGTCTCATAAGGAAGGAGATGTGTTCATAGCATATGTCAATCTCTGCAGCATGCCTTTTGCAGAGGAAGCAGTGAAACTAAACTGGCATGTACTCAAACACACACAAGTGTGAAAAATCATATCCTTCCCTGTTAATCTGGAAGGATAGTTTATCAGTACCCTGTCCTGCTGGCAACTTCTGAGAGCAAAACTTGCTTTAAGGACAAAACCAGGAAATGTTGATTTAGGCATTTTACACGTACTCCTGACAAAGTCACCCATCATGACCACAAAAACAAGGCTGATGAGGAAGGCAAATGCAAAGATGGATTTATCTATTGTTGGGAACTCAGTACCGCCGTCTTGTCCCCCTTCTGAGACAGCTTGGTGTGCCACCTTAGTACAGCCTTGTTGGATTAAATTTAGAACAGGATTTAAAATCTTTTGGAGTATTTTTGAGTAGTATAATTGTACTGTGATTTAGAGTCTGTAGCGTCTAATCCTGGCCACCAAGAAAAAAAAAAAAAAAAAAAAGGAAGGGCCTTTTTTTCCTGAAACCCTTAGAGTACAAATTGGGAAA